>CM070507.1:44720864-44796436 GCA_036346375.1 Guadua angustifolia | reverse complement strand
GGATTTTATGAAAGTTTGCCTGAAGAAACACTCACGAAGACACACGGATTGCCCTCGTAAGTGTTGTAGGTCTTGTTTGAGCTTGTTTCATCGATTTAGCTTTCATGTCAATTTCCTACAAAAGCGAGATCGAGCAGGTGGATTTTATGAAAGTTTACACGGTCTGAAACACCCGAAAATGCAAAGATTGCACTCCAAAGTGTCGCCGGTCTCCTTAGAGCTTGTCTCGGTCGACTTTGCTCGATGTTAATTTCATTCAAATCGGGATCGAACAAGTGGATTTTATGAAAGTTTGCCCGAAGAATCACATCGAAGACACCTTTGGATTGCCCTCGTAAGTGTTGTCGGTCTTGTTGGAGCTTGTTTGGACGATTTCGTTTTGATGATAATTTCATGCAAATCGGGATCGAACAAGTGGATTTTATGAAAGTTTGCTCGAAGAAAACACTCGAAGACACCGGATTGCCCTCGTATGTGTTGTCGGTCTTGTTGGAGCTTGTTTAGATTCGATTTAGCTTTGATGTTAACCGTACAAATTGAGATCTGAGCAGTGGATTTTATGAAAGTTTGCGGAGAAACACTCCGAAAATGCAGCGGATTGCACTCCTAAGTGTTGCGGTCTCATTAGAGCTTGTTTAAGCTTGATTTCACTCGATGTTAAGTTCATTCAAATCGGGACCCGAACAAGGGGATTTTATGAAAGTTTGCCTGAAGAGAAACACTCGAAGACACACGGATTGCCCTCGTAAGTGTTGTAGGTCTTGTTTGAGCTTGTTTCATCGATTTAGCTTTCATGTCAATTTCCTACAAAGCGAGATCGAGCAATTGGATTTTATGAAAGTTTACACGGTCTGAAACACCCGAAAATGCAAAGATTGCACTCCAAAGTGTCGCCGGTCTCCTTAGAGCTTGTCTCGATCGACTTTGCTCGATGTTAATTTCATTCAAATCGGGATCGAACAAGTGGATTTTATGAAAGTTTGCCCGAAGAATCACATCGAAGACACCTTTGGATTGCCCTCGTAAGTGTTGTCGGTCTTGTTGGAGCTTGTTTGGACGATTTCGTTTGATGATAATTTCATGCAAATCGGGATCGAACAAGTGGATTTTATGAAAGTTTGCTCGAAGAGAAACACTCGAAGACTGCGGATTGCCCTCGTATGTGTTGTCGGTCTTGTTGGAGCTTGTTTAGTTCGATTTAGCTTTGATGTTAACCGTACAAATAGAGATCTGAGCAAGTGGATTTTATGAAAGTTTGCACGGAGAAACACTCGAAAATGCAGCGGATTGCACTCCTAAGTGTTGCGGTCTCATTAGAGCTTGTTTAAGCGATTTCACTCGATGTTAAGTTCATTCAAATCGGGACCGAACAAGGGGATTTTATGAAAGTTTGCCTGAAGAAACACTCGAAGACACACCGGATTGCCCTCGTAAGTGTTGTAGGTCTTGTTTGAGCTTGTTTCATCGATTTAGCTTTCATGTCAATTTCCTACAAAAGCGAGATCGAGCAGTGGATTTTATGAAAGTTTACACAGGAGAAACACTCGAAAATGCAAAGCGGATTGCACTCCTAAGTGTTGCGGTCTCATTAGAGCTTGTTTAAGCTTCGATTTCACTCGATGTTAAGTTCATTCAAATCGGGACCCGAACAAGGGATTTTATGAAAGTTTGCCCGAAGAAACACTCACGAAGACACACGGATTGCCCTCGTAAGTGTTGTAGGTCTTGTTTGAGCTTGTTTCATCGATTTAGCTTTCATGTCAATTTCCTACAAAGCGAGATCGAGCAGGTGGATTTTATGAAAGTTTACACGGTCTGAAACACCCGAAAATGCAAAGGATTGCACTCCAAAGTGTCGCGGTCTCCTTAGAGCTTGTCTCGGTCGATTTTGCTCGATGTTAATTTCATTCAAATCGGGATCGAACAAGTGGATTTTATGAAAGTTTGCCCGAAGAATCACGCCGAAGACACCTTTGGATTGCCCTCGTAAGTGTTGTCGGTCTTGTTGGAGCTTGTTTGGACGATTTCGTTTTGATGATAATTTCATGCAAATCGGGATCGAACAAGTGGATTTTATGAAAGTTTGCTCGAAGAAACACTCGAAGACTGCGGATTGCCCTCGTAAGTGTTGTCGGTCTTGTTGGAGCTTGTTTCGTTCGATTTAGCTTTGATGTTAATTTCCGTACAAATTGAGATCGAAGCAAGTGGATTTTATGAAAGTTTGCACGGAGAAACACTCGAAAATGCAGCGGATTGCACTCCTAAGTGTTAGGTCGGTCTCATTAGAGCTTGTTTCGGACGATTTCACTCTCGATGTTAATTTCATTCAAATCGGGATCCGAACAAGTGGATTTTATGAAAGTTTGCCGAAGAAGAAACACTCGAAGACACCGGATTGCCCTCGTAAGTGTTGTAGGTCTTGTTTGGAGCTTGTTTCATCGATTTAGCTTTCATGTCAATTTAGTTCGATTTAACTTTGAGTTACCGTACAAATTGAGATCTGAGCAAGTGGATTTTATGAAAGTTTGCAGGAGAAACACTCGATGAAAATGCAGCGGATTGCACTCCTAAGTGTTTGCGGTCTCATTAGAGCTTGTTTAAGCTTGATTTCACTCGATGTTAAGTTCATTCAAATCGGGACCGAACAAGGGATTTTATGAAAGTTTGCCTGAAGAAACACTCACGAAGACACGGATTGCCCTCGTAAGTGTTGTAGGTCTTGTTTGAGCTTGTTTCATCGATTTAGCTTTCATGTCAATTTCCTACAAAAGCGAGATCGAGCAGGTGGATTTTATGAAAGTTTACACGGTCTGAAACACCCGAAAATGCAAAGTTGCACTCCAAAGTGTCGCGGTCTCCTTAGAGCTTGTCTCGATCGACTTTGCTCGATGTTAATTTCATTCAAATCGGGATCGAACAAGTGGATTTTATGAAAGTTTGCCCGAGAGAATCACATCGAAGACACCTTGGATTGCCCTCGTAAGTGTTGTCGGTCTTGTTGGAGCTTGTTTCGGACGATTTCGTTTTGATGATAATTTCATGCAAATCGGGATCGAACAAGTGGATTTTATGAAAGTTTGCTCGAAGAGAAACACTCGAAGACACACGGATTGCCCTCGTAAGTGTTGTCGGTCTTGTTGGAGCTTGTTTAGTTCGATTTAGCTTTGATGTTAACCGTACAAATTGAGATCTGAGCAGTGGATTTTATGAAAGTTTGCACGGAGAAACACTCGAAAATGCAGCGGATTGCACTCCTAAGTGTTGCGGTCTCATTAGAGCTTGTTTAAGCTTGATTTCACTCGATGTTAAGTTCATTCAAATCGGGACCGAACAAGGGGATTTTATGAAAGTTTGCCTGAAAGAAACACTCACGAAGACCTGCCGGATTGCCCTCGTAAGTGTTGTAGGTCTTGTTTGAGCTTGTTTCATCGATTTAGCTTTCATGTCAATTTCCTACAAAAGCGAGATCGAGCAGTGGATTTTATGAAAGTTTACGGTCTGAAACACCCGAAAATGCAAAGATTGCACTCCAAAGTGTCGCGGTCTCCTTAGAGCTTGTCTCGATCGATTTTGCTCGATGTTAATTTCATTCAAATCGGGATCGAACAAGTGGATTTTATGAAAGTTTGCCCCCGAAGAATCACATCGAAGACACCTTTGGATTGCCCTCGTAAGTGTTGTCGGTCTTGTTGGAGCTTGTTTGGACGATTTCGTTTTGATGATAATTTCATGCAAATCGGGATCGAACAAGTGGATTTTATGAAAGTTTGCTCGAAGAAACACTCGAAGACCTGCGGATTGCCCTCGTAAGTGTTGTCGGTCTTGTTGGAGCTTGTTTAGTTCGATTAAGCTTTGATGTTAACCGTACAAATTGAGATCTGAGCAGGTGGATTTTATGAAAGTTTGCAGGAGAAACACTCGAAAATGCAGCGGATTGCACTCCTAAGTGTTGCGGTCTCATTAGAGCTTGTTTAAGCGATTTCACTCTGATGTTAAGTTCATTCAAATCGGGACCCGAACAAGGGATTTTATGAAAGTTTGCCTGAAGAAACACTCGAAGACACGGATTGCCCTCGTAAGTGTTGTAGGTCTTGTTTGAGCTTGTTTCATCGATTTAGCTTTCATGTCAATTTCCTACAAAAGCGAGATCGAGCAGGTGGATTTTATGAAAGTTTACACGGTCTGAAACACCCGAAAATGCAAAGGATTGCACTCCAAAGTGTCGCGGTCTCCTTAGAGCTTGTCTCGATCGATTTTGCTCGATGTTAATTTCATTCAAATCGGGATCGAACAAGTGGATTTTATGAAAGTTTGCCCGAAGAGAATCACATCGAAGACACCTTGGATTGCCCTCGTAAGTGTTGTCGGTCTTGTTGGAGCTTGTTTGGACGATTTCGTTTTGATGATAATTTCATGCAAATCGGGATCGAACAAGTGGATTTTATGAAAGTTTGCTCGAAGAAACACTCGAAGACACTGCGGATTGCCCTCGTAAGTGTTGTCGGTCTTGTTGGAGCTTGTTTAGTTCGATTTAGCTTTGATGTTAACCGTACAAATAGAGATCTGAGCAGGTGGATTTTATGAAAGTTTGCACGGAGAAACACTCGAAAATGCAGCGGATTGCACTCCTAAGTGTTGCGGTCTCATTAGAGCTTGTTTCAGCTTGATTTCACTCGATGTTAAGTTCATTCAAATCGGGACCCGAACAAGGGATTTTATGAAAGTTTGCCTGAAGAAACACTCACGAAGACACACGGATTGCCCTCGTAAGTGTTGTAGGTCTTGTTTGAGCTTGTTTCATCGATTTAGCTTTCATGTCAATTTCCTACAAAAGCGAGATCGAGCAGGTGGATTTTATGAAAGTTTACACCGGTGTGAAACACCCCGAAAATGCAAAGGATTGCACTCCAAAGTGTCGCCGGTCTCCTTAGAGCTTGTCTCGGTCGATTTTGCTCTGATGTTAATTTCATTCAAATCGGGATCCCGACAAGTGGATTTTATGAAAGTTTGCCCCGAAGAGAATCACATCGAAGACACCTTTGGATTGCCCTCGTAAGTGTTGTCGGTCTTGTTGGAGCTTGTTTCGGACGATTTCGTTTTGATGATAATTTCTTGCAAATCGGGATTCGAACAAGTGGATTTTATGAAAGTTTGCTCCGAAGAGAAACACTCAGAGAGACACTGCGGATTGCCCTCGTAAGTGTTGTCGGTCTTGTTGGAGCTTGTTTAGTTCGATTTAGCTTTGATGTTAACCGTACAAATTGAGATCGAGCAAGGTGGATTTTATGAAAGTTTGCAGGAGAAACACTCCGAAAATGCGGATTGCACTCCTAAGTGTTGCGGTCTCATTAGAGCTTGTTTAAGCTTGATTTCACTCGATGTTAAGTTCATTCAAATCGGGACCGAACAAAGGGATTTTATGAAAGTTTGCCTGAAGAAACACTCGAAGACACACGGATTGCCCTCGTAAGTGTTGTAGGTCTTGTTTGAGCTTGTTTCATCGATTTAGCTTTCAAGTCAATTTCCTACAAAGCGAGATCGAGCAATTGGATTTTATGAAAGTTTACACGGTCTGAAACACCCGAAAATGCAAAGGATTGCACTCCAAAGTGTCGCGGTCTCCTTAGAGCTTGTCTCGGTCGATTTTGCTCGATGTTAATTTCATTCAAATCGGGATCGAACAAGTGGATTTTATGAAAGTTTGCCCGAAGAATCACATCGAAGACACCTTTGGATTGCCCTCGTAAGTGTTGTCGGTCTTGTTGGAGCTTGTTTGGACGATTTCGTTTGATGATAATTTCATGCAAATCGGGATCGAACAAGTGGATTTTATGAAAGTTTGCTCGAAGAGAAACACTCGAAGACACAGGATTGCCCTCGTATGTGTTGTCGGTCTTGTTGGAGCTTGTTTGATTCGATTTAGCTTTGATGTTAACCGTACAAATTGAGATCTGAGCAATTGGATTTTATGAAAGTTTGCACGGAGAAACACTCGAAAATGCAGCGGATTGCACTCCTAAGTGTTGCGGTCTCATTAGAGCTTGTTTAAGCTTGATTTCACTCGATGTTAAGTTCATTCAAATCGGGACCCGAACAAGGGGATTTTATGAAAGTTTGCCTGAAGAAACACTCGAAGACACGGATTGCCCTCGTAAGTGTTGTAGGTCTTGTTTGAGCTTGTTTCATCGATTTAGCTTTCATGTCAATTTCCTACAAAGCGAGATCGAGCAATTGGATTTTATGAAAGTTTACACGGTCTGAAACACCCGAAAATGCAAAGGATTGCACTCCAAAGTGTCGCCGGTCTCCTTAGAGCTTGTCTCGGTCGATTTTGCTCTGATGTTAATTTCATTCAAATCGGGATCCGAACAAGTGGATTTTATGAAAGTTTGCCCGAAGAGAATCACATCGAAGACACACTGGATTGCCCTCGTAAGTGTTGTCGGTCTTGTTGGAGCTTGTTTCGGACGATTTCGTTTTGATGATAATTTCATGCAAATCGGGATCCGAACAAGTGGATTTTATGAAAGTTTGCTCCGAAGAGAAACACTCCGAAGACACACCGGACTGCCCTCGTAAGTGTTGTCGGTCTTGTTGGAGCTTGTTTCGTTCGATTTAAGCTTTGATGTTAACCGTACAAATAGAGATCTGAGCAGGTGGATTTTATGAAAGTTTGCGGAGAAACACTCGAAAATGCAGCGGATTGCACTCCTAAGTGTTGCGGTCTCATTAGAGCTTGTTTAAGCTTGATTTCACTCGATGTTAAGTTCATTCAAATCGGGACCGAACAAGGGATTTTATGAAAGTTTGCCTGAAGAAACACTCGAAGACACACGGATTGCCCTCGTAAGTGTTGTAGGTCTTGTTTGAGCTTGTTTCATCGATTTAGCTTTCATGTCAATTTCCTACAAAGCGAGATCGAGCAAGGTGGATTTTATGAAAGTTTACACGGTCTGAAACACCGAAAATGCAAAGGATTGCACTCCAAAGTGTCGCGGTCTCCTTAGAGCTTGTCTCGGTCGATTTTGCTCGATGTTAATTTCATTCAAATCGGGATCGAACAAGTGGATTTTATGAAAGTTTGCCCGAAGAATCACATCGAAGACACCTTTGGATTGCCCTCGTAAGTGTTGTCGGTCTTGTTGGAGCTTGTTTGGACGATTTCGTTTTGATGATAATTTCATGCAAATCGGGATCGAACAAGTGGATTTTATGAAAGTTTGCTCGAGAGAAACACTCGAAGACACTGCGGATTGCCCTCGTAAGTGTTGTCGGTCTTGTTGGAGCTTGTTTAGTTCGATTTAGCTTTGATGTTAACCGTACAAATTGAGATCTGAGCGGTGGATTTTATGAAAGTTTGCCGGAGAAACACTCGAAAATGCAGCGGATTGCACTCCTAAGTGTTGCGGTCTCATTAGAGCTTGTTTAAGCTTGATTTCACTCGATGTTAAGTTCATTCAAATCGGGACCCGAACAAGGGGATTTTATGAAAGTTTGCCTGAGAGAAACACTCACGAAGACACACGGATTGCCCTCGTAAGTGTTGTAGGTCTTGTTTGAGCTTGTTTCATCGATTTAGCTTTCAAGTCAATTTCCTACAAAGCGAGATCGAGCAGGTGGATTTTATGAAAGTTTACACGGTCTGAAACACCCGAAAATGCAAAGATTGCACTCCAAAGTGTCGCGGTCTCCTTAGAGCTTGTCTCGGTCGATTTTGCTCGATGTTAATTTCATTCAAATCGGGATCGAACAAGTGGATTTTATGAAAGTTTGCCGAAGAAGAATCACATCGAAGACACCTTTGGATTGCCCTCGTAAGTGTTGTCGGTCTTGTTGGAGCTTGTTTGGACGATTTCGTTTTGATGATAATTTCATGCAAATCGGGATCGAACAAGTGGATTTTATGAAAGTTTGCTCGAAGAAACACTCGAAGAAGACACACGGATTGCCCTCGTAAGTGTTGTCGGTCTTGTTGGAGCTTGTTTAGTTCGATTTAACTTTGATGTTAACCGTACAAATAGAGATCTGAGCAGGTGGATTTTATGAAAGTTTGCACGGAGAAACACTCGAAAATGCAGCGGATTGCACTCCTAAGTGTTGCGGTCTCATTAGAGCTTGTTTAAGCTTGATTTCACTCTGATGTTAAGTTCATTCAAATCGGGACCGAACAAGGGATTTTATGAAAGTTTGCCTGAAGAAACACTCACGAAGACACACGGATTGCCCTCGTAAGTGTTGTAGGTCTTGTTTGAGCTTGTTTCATCGATTTAGCTTTCATGTCAATTTCCTACAAAGCGAGATCGAGCAGGTGGATTTTATGAAAGTTTACACGGTCTGAAACACCCGAAAATGCAAAGGATTGCACTCCAAAGTGTCGCGGTCTCCTTAGAGCTTGTCTCGGTCGATTTTGCTCGATGTTAATTTCATTCAAATCGGGATCGAACAAGTGGATTTTATGAAAGTTTGCCCGAAGAATCACATCGAAGACACCTTTGGATTGCCCTCGTAAGTGTTGTCGGTCTTGTTGGAGCTTGTTTGGACGATTTCGTTTTGATGATAATTTCATGCAAATCGGGATCGAACAAGTGGATTTTATGAAAGTTTGCTCGAAGAGAAACACTCGAAGACACGGATTGCCCTCGTAAGTGTTGTCGGTCTTGTTGGAGCTTGTTTAGTTCGATTTAGCTTTGATGTTAACCGTACAAATAGAGATCTGAGCAGGTGGATTTTATGAAAGTTTGCAGGAGAAACACTCGAAAATGCAGCGGATTGCACTCCTAAGTGTTGCGGTCTCATTAGAGCTTGTTTAAGCTTGATTTCACTCGATGTTAAGTTCATTCAAATCGGGACCGAACAAGGGGATTTTATGAAAGTTTGCCTGAAGAAACACTCACGAAGACACACGGATTGCCCTCGTAAGTGTTGTAGGTCTTGTTTGAGCTTGTTTCATCGATTTAGCTTTCATGTCAATTTCCTACAAAGCGAGATCGAGCAAGTGGATTTTATGAAAGTTTACACGGTCTGAAACACCGAAAATGCAAAGGATTGCACTCCAAAGTGTCGCGGTCTCCTTAGAGCTTGTCTCGGTCGATTTTGCTCGATGTTAATTTCATTCAAATCGGGATCGAACAAGTGGATTTTATGAAAGTTTGCCCGAAGAATCACATCGAAGACACCTTTGGATTGCCCTCGTAAGTGTTGTCGGTCTTGTTGGAGCTTGTTTGGACGATTTCGTTTGATGATAATTTCATGCAAATCGGGATCGAACAAGTGGATTTTATGAAAGTTTGCTCAGAAGAGAAACACTCGAAGACACGGATTGCCCTCGTAAGTGTTGTCGGTCTTGTTGGAGCTTGTTTAGTTCGATTTAAGCTTTGATGTTAACCGTACAAATTGAGATCTGAGCAGGTGGATTTTATGAAAGTTTGCGGAGAAACACTCGAAAATGCAGCGGATTGCACTCCTAAGTGTTTCGGTCTCATTAGAGCTTGTTTAAGCTTGATTTCACTCGATGTTAAGTTCATTCAAATCGGGACCCGAACAAGGGATTTTATGAAAGTTTGCCTGAAGAAGAAACACTCACGAAGACTGCGGATTGCCCTCGTAAGTGTTGTAGGTCTTGTTTGAGCTTGTTTCATCGATTTAGCTTTCATGTCAATTTCCTACAAAGCGAGATCGAGCAGGTGGATTTTATGAAAGTTTACACGGTCTGAAACACCCGAAAATGCAAAGATTGCACTCCAAAGTGTCGCCGGTCTCCTTAGAGCTTGTCTCGGTCGATTTTGCTCGATGTTAATTTCATTCAAATCGGGATCGAACAAGTGGATTTTATGAAAGTTTGCCCGAAGAATCACATCGAAGACACCTTGGATTGCCCTCGTAAGTGTTGTCGGTCTTGTTGGAGCTTGTTTGGACGATTTCGTTTTGATGATAATTTCATGCAAATCGGGATCGAACAAGTGGATTTTATGAAAGTTTGCTCGAAGAAACACTCGAAGACACACGGATTGCCCTCGTAAGTGTTGTCGGTCTTGTTGGAGCTTGTTTCGTTCGATTTAGCTTTGATGTTAACCGTACAAATAGAGATCTGAGCAGGTGGATTTTATGAAAGTTTGCACGGAGAAACACTCGAAAATGCAGCGGATTGCACTCCTAAGTGTTGCGGTCTCATTAGAGCTTGTTTAAGCTTGATTTCACTCGATGTTAAGTTCATTCAAATCGGGACCCGAACAAGGGATTTTATGAAAGTTTGCCTGAAGAAACACTCACGAAGACACACGGATTGCCCTCGTAAGTGTTGTAGGTCTTGTTTGAGCTTGTTTCATCGATTTAGCTTTCAAGTCAATTTCCTACAAAAGCGAGATCGAGCAGGTGGATTTTATGAAAGTTTACACGGTCTGAAACACCGAAAATGCAAAGGATTGCACTCCAAAGTGTCGCGGTCTCCTTAGAGCTTGTCTCGATCGATTTTGCTCGATGTTAATTTCATTCAAATCGGGATCGAACAAGTGGATTTTATGAAAGTTTGCCCGAAGAGAATCACATCGAAGACACCTTTGGATTGCCCTCGTAAGTGTTGTCGGTCTTGTTGGAGCTTGTTTGGACGATTTCGTTTTGATGATAATTTCATGCAAATCGGGATCGAACAAGTGGATTTTATGAAAGTTTGCTCGAAGAAACACTCAGAAGACACCGGGATTGCCCTCGTAAGTGTTGTCGGTCTTGTTGGAGCTTGTTTAGATTCGATTTAAGCTTTGATGTTAACCGTACAAATTGAGATCTGAGCAGGTGGATTTTATGAAAGTTTGCACGGAGAAACACTCGAAAATGCAGCGGATTGCACTCCTAAGTGTTGCGGTCTCATTAGAGCTTGTTTAGCTTGATTTCACTCGATGTTAAGTTCATTCAAATCGGGACCGAACAAGGGATTTTATGAAAGTTTGCCTGAAGAGAAACACTCGAAGACACACGGATTGCCCTCGTAAGTGTTGTAGGTCTTGTTTGAGCTTGTTTCATCGATTTAGCTTTCATGTCAATTTCCTACAAAGCGAGATCGAGCAGGTGGATTTTATGAAAGTTTACACGGTCTGAAACACCGAAAATGCAAAGATTGCACTCCAAAGTGTCGCGGTCTCCTTAGAGCTTGTCTCGATCGATTTTGCTCGATGTTAATTTCATTCAAATCGGGATCGAACAAGTGGATTTTATGAAAGTTTGCCCGAAGAATCACATCGAAGACACTTGGATTGCCCTCGTAAGTGTTGTCGGTCTTGTTGGAGCTTGTTTGGACGATTTCGTTTTGATGATAATTTCATGCAAATCGGGATCGAACAAGTGGATTTTATGAAAGTTTGCTCGAAGAAACACTCGAAGACTGCCGGATTGCCCTCGTAAGTGTTGTCGGTCTTGTTGGAGCTTGTTTCGTTCGATTTTCGCTTTGATGTTAACCGTACAAATAGAGATCTGAGCAAGTGGATTTTATGAAAGTTTGCAGGAGAAACACTCGAAAATGCAGCGGATTGCACTCCTAAGTGTTGCGGTCTCATTAGAGCTTGTTAAGCTTGATTTCACTCTGATGTTAAGTTCATTCAAATCGGGACCGAACAAGGGATTTTATGAAAGTTTGCCTGAAGAAACACTCACGAAGACACGGATTGCCCTCGTAAGTGTTGTAGGTCTTGTTTGAGCTTGTTTCATCGATTTAGCTTTCATGTCAATTTCCTACAAAGCGAGATCGAGCAGGTGGATTTTATGAAAGTTTACACGGTCTGAAACACCGAAAATGCAAGGATTGCACTCCAAAGTGTCGCGGTCTCCTTAGAGCTTGTCTCGGTCGATTTTGCTCGATGTTAATTTCATTCAAATCGGGATCGAACAAGTGGATTTTATGAAAGTTTGCCCGAAGAATCATCGAAGACACCTTTGGATTGCCCTCGTAAGTGTTGTCGGTCTTGTTGGAGCTTGTTTGGACGATTTCGTTTTGATGATAATTTCATGCAAATCGGGATCGAACAAGTGGATTTTATGAAAGTTTGCTCGAAAGAAACACTCCGAAGACACGGATTGCCCTCGTAAGTGTTGTCGGTCTTGTTGGAGCTTGTTTAGTTCGATTTAGCTTTGATGTTAACCGTACAAATAGAGATCTGAGCAAGGTGGATTTTATGAAAGTTTGCAGGAGAAACACTCGAAAATGCAGCGGATTGCACTCCTAAGTGTTGCGGTCTCATTAGAGCTTGTTTAAGCGATTTCACTCGATGTTAAGTTCATTCAAATCGGGACCGAACAAGGGATTTTATGAAAGTTTGCCTGAAGAAAAACACTCGAAGACACAACGGATTGCCCTCGTAAGTGTTGTAGGTCTTGTTTGAGCTTCTTTCATCGATTTAGCTTTCAAGTCAATTTCGTACAAAACGAGATCCGAACAGGTGGATTTTATGAAAGTTTACACCGGTGCGAAACACCGAAAATGCAAAGGATTGCACTCCAAAGTGTCGCCGGTCTCCTTAGAGCTTGTCTCGGTCGATTTTGCTCTGATGTTAATTTCATTCAAATCGGGATCCGAACAAGTGGATTTTATGAAAGTTTGCCCCGAAGAGAATCACATCGAAGACACACTGGATTGCCCTCGTAAGTGTTGTCGGTCTTGTTGGAGCTTGTTTCGGACGATTTCGTTTTGATGATAATTTCATGCAAATCGGGATCCGAACAAGTGGATTTTATGAAAGTTTGCTCGAAGAGAAACACTCCGAAGACACACCGGACTGCCCTCGTAAGTGTTGTCGGTCTTGTTGGAGCTTGTTTAGTTCGATTTAAGCTTTGATGTTAACCGTACAAATAGAGATCTGAGCAGGTGGATTTTATGAAAGTTTGCACGGAGAAACACTCGAAAATGCAGCGGATTGCACTCCTAAGTGTTTCGGTCTCATTAGAGCTTGTTTAAGCTTGATTTCACTCGATGTTAAGTTCATTCAAATCGGGACCGAACAAGGGATTTTATGAAAGTTTGCCTGAAGAAACACTCGAAGACACACGGATTGCCCTCGTAAGTGTTGTAGGTCTTGTTTGAGCTTGTTTCATCGATTTAGCTTTCAAGTCAATTTAAGTACAAAGCGAGATCGAGCAAGGTGGATTTTATGAAAGTTTACACGGTCTGAAACACCCGAAAATGCAAAGATTGCACTCCAAAGTGTCGCCGGTCTCCTTAGAGCTTGTGTCGGTCGATTTTGCTCTGATGTTAATTTCATTCAAATCGGGATCCGAACAAGTGGATTTTATGAAAGTTTGCCCCGAGGAGAATCACATCGAAGACACTCTTGATTGCCCTCGTAAGTGTTGTCGGTCTTGTTGGAGCTTGTTTCGGACGATTTCATTTTGATGATAATTTCATGCAAATCGGGATCCAAACAAGTGGATTTTATGAAAGTTTGCTCCGAAGAGAAACACTCCGAAGACACCGGATTGCCCTCGTAAGTGTTGTCGGTCTTGTTGGAGCTTGTTTAGTTCGATTTAGCTTTGATGTTAACCGTACAAATAGAGATCTGAGCAGGTGGATTTTATGAAAGTTTGCACGGAGAAACACTCGAAAATGCAGCGGATTGCACTCCTAAGTGTTGCGGTCTCATTAGAGCTTGTTTAAGCTTGATTTCACTCGATGTTAAGTTCATTCAAATCGGGACCCGAACAAGGGATTTTATGAAAGTTTGCCTGAAGAAACACTCGAAGACACGGATTGCCCTCGTAAGTGTTGTAGGTCTTGTTTGAGCTTGTTTCATCGATTTAGCTTTCATGTCAATTTCCTACAAAGCGAGATCGAGCAGGTGGATTTTATGAAAGTTTACACGGTCTGAAACACCCGAAAATGCAAAGGATTGCACTCCAAAGTGTCGCGGTCTCCTTAGAGCTTGTCTCGATCGATTTTGCTCGATGTTAATTTCATTCAAATCGGGATCGAACAAGTGGATTTTATGAAAGTTTGCCCGAAGAAGAATCACATCGAAGACACCTTTGGATTGCCCTCGTAAGTGTTGTCGGTCTTGTTGGAGCTTGTTTGGACGATTTCGTTTTGATGATAATTTCATGCAAATCGGGATCGAACAAGTGGATTTTATGAAAGTTTGCTCGAAGAGAAACACTCGAAGACACTGCCGGATTGCCCTCGTAAGTGTTGTCGGTCTTGTTGGAGCTTGTTTAGTTCGATTTAGCTTTGATGTTAACCCGTACAAATAGAGATCTGAGCAGGTGGATTTTATGAAAGTTTGCAGGAGAAACACTCGAAAATGCAGCGGATTGCACTCCTAAGTGTTGCGGTCTCATTAGAGCTTGTTTAAGCTTGATTTCACTCGATGTTAAGTTCATTCAAATCGGGACCCGAACAAGGGGATTTTATGAAAGTTTGCCTGAAGAAACACTCACGAAGACACACGGATTGCCCTCGTAAGTGTTGTAGGTCTTGTTTGAGCTTGTTTCATCGATTTAGCTTTCAAGTCAATTTCCTACAAAGCGAGATCGAGCAGGTGGATTTTATGAAAGTTTACACGGTCTGAAACACCCGAAAATGCAAAGGATTGCACTCCAAAGTGTCGCGGTCTCCTTAGAGCTTGTCTCGATCGATTTTGCTCGATGTTAATTTCATTCAAATCGGGATCGAACAAGTGGATTTTATGAAAGTTTGCCCGAAGAATCACATCGAAGACACCTTTGGATTGCCCTCGTAAGTGTTGTCGGTCTTGTTGGAGCTTGTTTGGACGATTTCGTTTTGATGATAATTTCATGCAAATCGGGATCGAACAAGTGGATTTTATGAAAGTTTGCTCGAAGAAACACTCGAAGACACACCGGATTGCCCTCGTAAGTGTTGTCGGTCTTGTTGGAGCTTGTTTAGTTCGATTTAGCTTTGATGTTAACCGTACAAATAGAGATCTGAGCAGGTGGATTTTATGAAAGTTTGCGGAGAAACACTCGAAAATGCAGCGGATTGCACTCCTAAGTGTTGCGGTCTCATTAGAGCTTGTTTAAGCTTGATTTCACTCGATGTTAAGTTCATTCAAATCGGGACCGAACAAGGGATTTTATGAAAGTTTGCCTGAAGAAAAACACTCGAAGACACGGATTGCCCTCGTAAGTGTTGTAGGTCTTGTTTGAGCTTGTTTCATCGATTTAGCTTTCATGTCAATTTCCTACAAAGCGAGATCGAGCAGGTGGATTTTATGAAAGTTTACACGGTCTGAAACACCCGAAAATGCAAAGGATTGCACTCCAAAGTGTCGCGGTCTCCTTAGAGCTTGTCTCGGTCGATTTTGCTCGATGTTAATTTCATTCAAATCGGGATCGAACAAGTGGATTTTATGAAAGTTTGCCCGAAGAGAATCACATCGAAGACACCTTTGGATTGCCCTCGTAAGTGTTGTCGGTCTTGTTGGAGCTTGTTTGGACGATTTCGTTTTGATGATAATTTCATGCAAATCGGGATCGAACAAGTGGATTTTATGAAAGTTTGCTCAGAAGAAACACTCGAAGACACACGGACTGCCCTCGTAAGTGTTGTCGGTCTTGTTGGAGCTTGTTTAGTTCGATTTAACTTTGATGTTAACCGTACAAATAGAGATCTGAACAAGTGGATTTTATGAAAGTTTGCAGGAGAAACACTCGAAAATGCAGCGGATTGCACTCCTAAGTGTTTCGGTCTCATTAGAGCTTGTTTAAGCTTGATTTCACTCGATGTTAAGTTCATTCAAATCGGGACCGAACAAGGGATTTTATGAAAGTTTGCCTGAAGAAAACACTCACGAAGACACGGATTGCCCTCGTAAGTGTTGTAGGTCTTGTTTGAGCTTGTTTCATCGATTTAGCTTTCAAGTCAATTTCCTACAAAGCGAGATCGAGCAGGTGGATTTTATGAAAGTTTACACGGTCTGAAACACCCGAAAATGCAAAGATTGCACTCCAAAGTGTCGCGGTCTCCTTAGAGCTTGTCTCGGTCGATTTTGCTCGATGTTAATTTCATTCAAATCGGGATCGAACAAGTGGATTTTATGAAAGTTTGCCCGAAAGAATCACATCGAAGACACCTTTGGATTGCCCTCGTAAGTGTTGTCGGTCTTGTTGGAGCTTGTTTGGACGATTTCGTTTTGATGATAATTTCATGCAAATCGGGATCGAACAAGTGGATTTTATGAAAGTTTGCTCGAAGAAACACTCGAAGACACGGATTGCCCTCGTAAGTGTTGTCGGTCTTGTTGGAGCTTGTTTAGTTCGATTTAAGCTTTGATGTTAACCGTACAAATAGAGATCTGAGCAAGTGGATTTTATGAAAGTTTGCAGGAGAAACACTCGAAAATGCAGCGGATTGCACTCCTAAGTGTTTCGGTCTCATTAGAGCTTGTTTAAGCTTGATTTCACTCGATGTTAAGTTCATTCAAATCGGGACCCGAACAAGGGATTTTATGAAAGTTTGCCTGAAGAAACACTCGAAGACACACGGATTGCCCTCGTAAGTGTTGTAGGTCTTGTTTGAGCTTGTTTCATCGATTTAGCTTTCAAGTCAATTTCCTACAAAGCGAGATCGAGCAGGTGGATTTTATGAAAGTTTACACCGGTGCGAAACACCGAAAATGCAAAGGATTGCACTCCAAAGTGTCGCCGGTCTCATTACAGCTTGTCTCGGTCGATTTTGCCCTGATGTTAATTTCATTCAAATCGGGATCCGAACAAGTGGATTTTATGAAAGTTTCCCCCGAAGAGAATCACATCGTAGACACACTGGATTGCCCTCGTAAGTGTTGTCGGTCTTGTTGGAGCTTGTTTCGGACGATTTCGTTTTGATGATAATTTCATGCAAATCGGGATCCGAACAAGTGGATTTTATGAAAGTTTGCTCCGAAGAGAAACACTCCGAAGACACGGATTGCCCCCGAAAGTGTTGTCGGTCTTGTTGGAGCTTGTTTAGTTCGATTTAAGCTTTGATGTTAACCGTACAAATGAGATCTGAGCAGGTGGATTTTATGAAAGTTTGCACGGAGAAACACTCGAAAATGCAGCGGATTGCACTCCTAAGTGTTTCGGTCTCATTAGAGCTTGTTTAAGCTTGATTTCACTTTGATGTTAAGTTCATTCAAATCGGGACCCGAACAAGGGGATATTATGAATGTTTGCCCTGAAGAAAAACACACTCTGAAGACACACAGGATTGCCCTCGTAAGTGTTGTAGGTCTTGTTTGAGCTTCTTTCATCGATTTAGCTTTCAAGTCAATTTCCTACAAAGCGAGATCGAGCTGGTGGATATTATGAAAGTTTACACGGTCGAAACACCCGAAAATGCAAAGGATTGCACTCCAAAGTGTCGCGGTCTCCTTAGAGCTTGTCTCGGTCGATTTTGCTCGATGTTAATTTCATTCAAATCGGGATCGAACAAGTGGATTTTATGAAAGTTTGCCCGAGAGAATCACATCGAAGACACCTTTGGATTGCCCTCGTAAGTGTTGTCGGTCTTGTTGGAGCTTGTTTGGACGATTTCGTTTTGATGATAATTTCATGCAAATCGGGATCGAACAAGTGGATTTTATGAAAGTTTGCTCGAAGAAACACTCGAAGACACGGATTGCCCTCGTAAGTGTTGTCGGTCTTGTTGGAGCTTGTTTAGTTCGATTTAGCTTTGATGTTAACCGTACAAATAGAGATCTGAGCAGTGGATTTTATGAAAGTTTGCAGGAGAAACACTCGAAAATGCAGCGGATTGCACTCCTAAGTGTTGCGGTCTCATTAGAGCTTGTTTAAGCTTGATTTCACTCGATGTTAAGTTCATTCAAATCGGGACCCGAACAAAGGGATTTTATGAAAGTTTGCCTGAAGAAACACTCGAAGACACACGGATTGCCCTCGTAAGTGTTGTAGGTCTTGTTTGAGCTTGTTTCATCGATTTAGCTTTCAAGTCAATTTCCTACAAAGCGAGATCGAGCAAGTGGATTTTATGAAAGTTTACACGGTCTGAAACACCCGAAAATGCAAAGATTGCACTCCAAAGTGTCGCGGTCTCCTTAGAGCTTGTCTCGGTCGATTTTGCTCGATGTTAATTTCATTCAAATCGGGATCGAACAAGTGGATTTTATGAAAGTTTGCCCCGAAGAATCACATCGAAGACACCTTTGGATTGCCCTCGTAAGTGTTGTCGGTCTTGTTGGAGCTTGTTTGGACGATTTCGTTTGATGATAATTTCATGCAAATCGGGATCGAACAAGTGGATTTTATGAAAGTTTGCTCGAAGAAACACTCGAAGACACACGGATTGCCCTCGTAAGTGTTGTCGGTCTTGTTGGAGCTTGTTTAGTTCGATTTAAGCTTTGATGTTAACCGTACAAATAGAGATCTGAGCAATTGGATTTTATGAAAGTTTGCAGGAGAAACACTCAGAAAATGCAGCGGATTGCACTCCTAAGTGTTTCGGTCTCATTAGAGCTTGTTTAAGCTTGATTTCACTCGATGTTAAGTTCATTCAAATCGGGACCGAACAAGGGATTTTATGAAAGTTTGCCTGAAGAAAAACACTCACGAAGACACACGGATTGCCCTCGTAAGTGTTGTAGGTCTTGTTTGAGCTTGTTTCATCGATTTAGCTTTCAAGTCAATTTCCTACAAAGCGAGATCGAGCAGGTGGATTTTATGAAAGTTTACACGGTCTGAAACACCCGAAAATGCAAAGATTGCACTCCAAAGTGTCGCCGGTCTCCTTAGAGCTTGTCTCGGTCGATTTTGCTCGATGTTAATTTCATTCAAATCGGGATCGAACAAGTGGATTTTATGAAAGTTTGCCCGAAGAATCACATCGAAGACACCTTTGGATTGCCCTCGTAAGTGTTGTCGGTCTTGTTGGAGCTTGTTTGGACGATTTCGTTTTGATGATAATTTCATGCAAATCGGGATCGAACAAGTGGATTTTATGAAAGTTTGCTCAGAAGAAACACTCGAAGACACACGGATTGCCCTCGTAAGTGTTGTCGGTCTTGTTGGAGCTTGTTTAGTTCGATTTAGCTTTGATGTTAACCGTACAAATAGAGATCTGAGCAGGTGGATTTTATGAAAGTTTGCACGGAGAAACACTCGAAAATGCAGCGGATTGCACTCCTAAGTGTTGTTCGGTCTCATTAGAGCTTGTTTAAGCTTGATTTCACTCGATGTTAAGTTCATTCAAATCGGGACCGAACAAGGGGATTTTATGAAAGTTTGCCTGAAGAAACACTCGAAGACACACGGATTGCCCTCGTAAGTGTTGTAGGTCTTGTTTGAGCTTGTTTCATCGATTTAGCTTTCAAGTCAATTTCCTACAAAGCGAGATCGAGCAGGTGGATTTTATGAAAGTTTACACCGGTGCGAAACACCCTGCAAATGCGAAGGATTGCACTCCAAAGTGTCGCCGGTCTCCTTAGAGCTTGTCTCGGTCGATTTTTGCTCAGATGTTAATTTCATTCAAATCAGGATCCGAAAAAGTGGATTTTATGAAAGTTTGCCCTGAAGAGAATCACATCGAAGACACACTGGATTGCCCTCGTAAGTGTTGTCGGTCTTGTTGGAGCTTGTTTTGGACGATTTCGTTTTGATGATAATTTCATGCAAATCGCGATCCGATCAAGTGGATTTTATGAAAGTTTGCTCGAAGAAACACTCGAAGACACGCGGATTGCCCTCGTAAGTGTTGTCGGTCTTGTTGGAGCTTGTTTAGTTCGATTTAGCTTTGATGTTAACCGTACAAATAGAGATCTGAACAGGTGGATTTTATGAAAGTTTGCAGGAGAAACACTCGAAAATGCAGCGGATTGCACTCCTAAGTGTTTCGGTCTCATTAGAGCTTGTTTAAGCTTGATTTCACTCGATGTTAAGTTCATTCAAATCGGGACCGAACAAGGGATTTTATGAAAGTTTGCCTGAAGAAACACTCACGAAGACACACGGATTGCCCTCGTAAGTGTTGTAGGTCTTGTTTGAGCTTGTTTCATCGATTTAGCTTTCAAGTCAATTTCCTACAAAGCGAGATCGAGCAGTGGATTTTATGAAAGTTTACACGGTCTGAAACACCCGAAAATGCAAGGATTGCACTCCAAAGTGTCGCGGTCTCCTTAGAGCTTGTCTCGATCGATTTTGCTCGATGTTAATTTCATTCAAATCGGGATCGAACAAGTGGATTTTATGAAAGTTTGCCCGAAGAGAATCACATCGAAGACACCTTTGGATTGCCCTCGTAAGTGTTGTCGGTCTTGTTGGAGCTTGTTTGGACGATTTCGTTTTGATGATAATTTCATGCAAATCGGGATCGAACAAGTGGATTTTATGAAAGTTTGCTCAGAAGAGAAACACTCGAAGACACACGGATTGCCCTCGTAAGTGTTGTCGGTCTTGTTGGAGCTTGTTTAGTTCGATTTAAGCTTTGATGTTAACCGTACAAATAGAGATCTGAGCAGGTGGATTTTATGAAAGTTTGCAGGAGAAACACTCGAAAATGCAGCGGATTGCACTCCTAAGTGTTTCGGTCTCATTAGAGCTTGTTTAGCTTGATTTCACTCGATGTTAAGTTCATTCAAATCGGGACCGAACAAGGGGATTTTATGAAAGTTTGCCTGAAGAAACACTCACGAAGACACACGGATTGCCCTCGTAAGTGTTGTAGGTCTTGTTTGAGCTTGTTTCATCGATTTAGCTTTCAAGTCAATTTCCTACAAAGCGAGATCGAGCAGGTGGATTTTATGAAAGTTTACACGGTCTGAAACACCCGAAAATGCAAAGATTGCACTCCAAAGTGTCGCGGTCTCCTTAGAGCTTGTCTCGGTCGATTTTGCTCACGATGTTAATTTCATTCAAATCGGGATCGAACAAGTGGATTTTATGAAAGTTTGCCCGAAGAGAATCACATCGAAGACACCTTTGGATTGCCCTCGTAAGTGTTGTCGGTCTTGTTGGAGCTTGTTTGGACGATTTCGTTTTGATGATAATTTCATGCAAATCGGGATCGAACAAGTGGATTTTATGAAAGTTTGCTCAGAAGAAACACTCGAAGACACTGCCGGATTGCCCTCGTAAGTGTTGTCGGTCTTGTTGGAGCTTGTTTAGTTCGATTTAAGCTTTGATGTTAACCGTACAAATAGAGATCTGAGCAATTGGATTTTATGAAAGTTTGCAGGAGAAACACTCGAAAATGCAGCGGATTGCACTCCTAAGTGTTTCGGTCTCATTAGAGCTTGTTTAAGCTTGATTTCACTCGATGTTAAGTTCATTCAAATCGGGACCGAACAAGGGATTTTATGAAAGTTTGCCTGAAGAAACACTCGAAGACACACGGATTGCCCTCGTAAGTGTTGTAGGTCTTGTTTGAGCTTGTTTCATCGATTTAGCTTTCAAGTCAATTTCCTACAAAGCGAGATCGAGCAGGTGGATTTTATGAAAGTTTACACGGTCTGAAACACCGAAAATGCAAAGGATTGCACTCCAAAGTGTCGCGGTCTCCTTAGAGCTTGTCTCGGTCGATTTTGCTCGATGTTAATTTCATTCAAATCGGGATCGAACAAGTGGATTTTATGAAAGTTTGCCCGAAGAATCACATCGAAGACACCTTTGGATTGCCCTCGTAAGTGTTGTCGGTCTTGTTGGAGCTTGTTTGGACGATTTCGTTTGATGATAATTTCATGCAAATCGGGATCGAACAAGTGGATTTTATGAAAGTTTGCTCGAAGAGAAACACTCGAAACACACGGATTGCCCTCGTAAGTGTTGTCGGTCTTGTTGGAGCTTGTTTAGTTCGATTTAGCTTTGATGTTAACCGTACAAATAGAGATCTGAGCAGGTGGATTTTATGAAAGTTTGCACGGAGAAACACTCGAAAATGCAGCGGATTGCACTCCTAAGTGTTTCGGTCTCATTAGAGCTTGTTTAAGCGATTTCACTCGATGTTAAGTTCATTCAAATCGGGACCGAACAAGGGATTTTATGAAAGTTTGCCTGAAGAAACACACTCGAAGACACCGGATTGCCCTCATATGTGTTGTAGGTCTTGTTTGAGCTTGTTTCATCCGATTTAGCTTTCTAGTCAATTTCGTACAAAGCGAGATCTGAACAGGTGGATTTTATGAATGTTTACACCGGTGCGAAACACCCCGAAAATGCAAAGGATTGCACTCCGAAGTGTCGCCGGTCTCCTTAGAGCTTGTCTCGGTCGATTTTGCTCTGATATTAATTTCATTCAAATCGGGATCCGACAAGTGGATTTTATGAAAGTTTGCCCCGAAGAGAATCACATCGAGGACACATTGGATTGCCCTCGTAAGTGCTGTCGGTCTTGTTGGAGCTTGTTTCAGACGATTTCGTTTTGATGATAATTTCATGCAAATCGGGATCCGAACAAGTGGATTTTATGAAAGTTTGCTCCGGAGAGAAACACTCCGAAGACACACCGGACTGCCCTCATAAGTGTTGTCGGTCTTGTTGGAGCTTGTTTCTTTCGATATGGCTTTGATGTTAACTTCATACAAATAGAGATCTGAGCAGTGGATTTTATGAAAGTTTGCGGAGAAACACTCAGAAAATGCAGCGGATTGCACTCCTAAGTGTTGCGGTCTCATTAGAGCTTGTTTAAGCTTGATTTCACTCGATGTTAAGTTCATTCAAATCGGGACCGAACAAGGGATTTTATGAAAGTTTGCCTGAAGAAAAACACTCACGAAGACACACGGATTGCCCTCGTAAGTGTTGTAGGTCTTGTTTGAGCTTGTTTCATCGATTTAGCTTTCAAGTCAATTTCCTACAAAGCGAGATCGAGCAAGTGGATTTTATGAAAGTTTACACGGTCTGAAACACCCGAAAATGCAAAGATTGCACTCCAAAGTGTCGCGGTCTCCTTAGAGCTTGTCTCGGTCGATTTTGCTCGATGTTAATTTCATTCAAATCGGGATCGAACAAGTGGATTTTATGAAAGTTTGCCCGAAGAATCACATCGAAGACACCTTTGGATTGCCCTCGTAAGTGTTGTCGGTCTTGTTGGAGCTTGTTTGGACGATTTCGTTTGATGATAATTTCATGCAAATCGGGATCGAACAAGTGGATTTTATGAAAGTTTGCTCGAAGAAACACTCAGAAGACACCGGATTGCCCTCGTAAGTGTTGTCGGTCTTGTTGGAGCTTGTTTAGTTCGATTTAGCTTTGATGTTAACCGTACAAATAGAGATCTGAGCAGGTGGATTTTATGAAAGTTTGCAGGAGAAACACTCGAAAATGCAGCGGATTGCACTCCTAAGTGTTTCGGTCTCATTAGAGCTTGTTTAAGCTTGATTTCACTCGATGTTAAGTTCATTCAAATCGGGACCGAACAAGGGATTTTATGAAAGTTTGCTGAAGAGAAACACTCGAAGACACGGATTGCCCTCGTAAGTGTTGTAGGTCTTGTTTGAGCTTGTTTCATCGATTTAGCTTTCAAGTCAATTTCCTACAAAGCGAGATCGAGCAGGTGGATTTTATGAAAGTTTACACGGTCTGAAACACCGAAAATGCAAAGGATTGCACTCCAAAGTGTCGCGGTCTCCTTAGAGCTTGTCTCGGTCGATTTTGCTCGATGTTAATTTCATTCAAATCGGGATCGAACAAGTGGATTTTATGAAAGTTTGCCCGAAGAGAATCACATCGAAGACACCTTTGGATTGCCCTCGTAAGTGTTGTCGGTCTTGTTGGAGCTTGTTTGGACGATTTCGTTTTGATGATAATTTCATGCAAATCGGGATCGAACAAGTGGATTTTATGAAAGTTTGCTCGAAGAAACACTCGAAGACACTGCGGATTGCCCTCGTAAGTGTTGTCGGTCTTGTTGGAGCTTGTTTAGATTCGATTTAGCTTTGATGTTAACCGTACAAATAGAGATCTGAGCAGGTGGATTTTATGAAAGTTTGCACGGAGAAACACTCGAAAATGCAGCGGATTGCACTCCTAAGTGTTGCGGTCTCATTAGAGCTTGTTTAAGCTTGATTTCACTCGATGTTAAGTTCATTCAAATCGGGACCCGAACAAGGGGATTTTATGAAAGTTTGCCTGAAGAAACACACTCGAAGACACGGATTGCCCTCGTAAGTGTTGTAGGTCTTGTTTGAGCTTGTTTCATCGATTTAGCTTTCAAGTCAATTTAAGTACAAAGCGAGATCGAGCAGGTGGATTTTATGAAAGTTTACACGGTCTGAAACACCCGAAAATGCAAAGGATTGCACTCCAAAGTGTCGCGGTCTCCTTAGAGCTTGTCTCGGTCGATTTTGCTCGATGTTAATTTCATTCAAATCGGGATCGAACAAGTGGATTTTATGAAAGTTTGCCCGAAGAATCACATCGAAGACACCTTTGGATTGCCCTCGTAAGTGTTGTCGGTCTTGTTGGAGCTTGTTTGGACGATTTCGTTTTGATGATAATTTCATGCAAATCGGGATCGAACAAGTGGATTTTATGAAAGTTTGCTCGAAGAAACACTCGAAGACACGGATTGCCCTCGTAAGTGTTGTCGGTCTTGTTGGAGCTTGTTTAGTTCGATTTAAGCTTTGATGTTAACCGTACAAATAGAGATCGAGCAGGTGGATTTTATGAAAGTTTGCAGGAGAAACACTCGAAAATGCAGCGGATTGCACTCCTAAGTGTTTCGGTCTCATTAGAGCTTGTTTAAGCTTGATTTCACTCGATGTTAAGTTCATTCAAATCGGGACCGAACAAGGGATTTTATGAAAGTTTGCCTGAAGAAACACTCACGAAGACACACGGATTGCCCTCGTAAGTGTTGTAGGTCTTGTTTGAGCTTGTTTCATCGATTTAGCTTTCAAGTCAATTTCCTACAAAGCGAGATCGAGCAGTGGATTTTATGAAAGTTTACACGGTCTGAAACACCGAAAATGCAAGGATTGCACTCCAAAGTGTCGCGGTCTCCTTAGAGCTTGTCTCGATCGATTTTGCTCGATGTTAATTTCATTCAAATCGGGATCGAACAAGTGGATTTTATGAAAGTTTGCCCGAAGAATCACATCGAAGACACCTTTGGATTGCC
This sequence comes from Guadua angustifolia, assembly GCA_036346375.1. Classification (NCBI taxonomy): domain Eukaryota; kingdom Viridiplantae; phylum Streptophyta; class Magnoliopsida; order Poales; family Poaceae; genus Guadua; species Guadua angustifolia. Next base: position 44,771,391 of record CM070507.1, on the reverse strand, counting down.
CTCGTAAGTGTTGTCGGTCTTGTTGGAGCTTGTTTGGACGATTTCGTTTTGATGATAATTTCATGCAAATCGGGATCGAACAAGTGGATTTTATGAAAGTTTGCTCGAAGAAACACTCGAAGACACACGGATTGCCCTCGTAAGTGTTGTCGGTCTTGTTGGAGCTTGTTTAGTTCGATTTAGCTTTGATGTTAACCGTACAAATAGAGATCGAGCAGTTGGATTTTATGAAAGTTTGCACGGAGAAACACTCGAAAATGCAGCGGATTGCACTCCTAAGTGTTGCGGTCTCATTAGAGCTTGTTTAAGCGATTTCACTCGATGTTAAGTTCATTCAAATCGGGACCCGAACAAGGGGATTTTATGAAAGTTTGCCTGAAGAGAAACACTCACGAAGACACACGGATTGCCCTCGTAAGTGTTGTAGGTCTTGTTTGAGCTTGTTTCATCGATTTAGCTTTCAAGTCAATTTAAGTACAAAGCGAGATCGAGCAAGTGGATTTTATGAAAGTTTACACGGTCTGAAACACCCGAAAATGCAAAGATTGCACTCCAAAGTGTCGCGGTCTCCTTAGAGCTTGTCTCGGTCGATTTTGCTCGATGTTAATTTCATTCAAATCGGGATCGAACAAGTGGATTTTATGAAAGTTTGCCCGAAGAGAATCACATCGAAGACACCTTTGGATTGCCCTCGTAAGTGTTGTCGGTCTTGTTGGAGCTTGTTTGGACGATTTCGTTTTGATGATAATTTCATGCAAATCGGGATCGAACAAGTGGATTTTATGAAAGTTTGCTCGAAGAAACACTCGAAGACACACGGATTGCCCTCGTAAGTGTTGTCGGTCTTGTTGGAGCTTGTTTAGATTCGATTTAGCTTTGATGTTAACCGTACAAATAGAGATCTGAGCAGGTGGATTTTATGAAAGTTTGCAGGAGAAACACTCGAAAATGCAGCGGATTGCACTCCTAAGTGTTGCGGTCTCATTAGAGCTTGTTTAAGCTTGATTTCACTCGATGTTAAGTTCATTCAAATCGGGACCGAACAAGGGGATTTTATGAAAGTTTGCCTGAAGAAAACACTCGAAGACACACGGATTGCCCTCGTAAGTGTTGTAGGTCTTGTTTGAGCTTGTTTCATCGATTTAGCTTTCAAGTCAATTTCCTACAAAGCGAGATCGAGCAGTGGATTTTATGAAAGTTTACACGGTCTGAAACACCCGAAAATGCAAAGGATTGCACTCCAAAGTGTCGCGGTCTCCTTAGAGCTTGTCTCGGTCGATTTTGCTCGATGTTAATTTCATTCAAATCGGGATCGAACAAGTGGATTTTATGAAAGTTTGCCCGAAGAATCACATCGAAGACACCTTTGGATTGCCCTCGTAAGTGTTGTCGGTCTTGTTGGAGCTTGTTTGGACGATTTCGTTTTGATGATAATTTCATGCAAATCGGGATCGAACAAGTGGATTTTATGAAAGTTTGCTCGAAGAAACACTCGAGAGACACGGATTGCCCTCGTAAGTGTTGTCGGTCTTGTTGGAGCTTGTTTAGTTCGATTTAAGCTTTGATGTTAACCGTACAAATAGAGATCGAGCAGGTGGATTTTATGAAAGTTTGCACGGAGAAACACTCGAAAATGCAGCGGATTGCACTCCTAAGTGTTTCGGTCTCATTAGAGCTTGTTTAAGCTTGATTTCACTCGATGTTAAGTTCATTCAAATCGGGACCGAACAAGGGGATTTTATGAAAGTTTGCCTGAAGAGAAACACTCACGAAGACACACGGATTGCCCTCGTAAGTGTTGTAGGTCTTGTTTGAGCTTGTTTCATCGATTTAGCTTTCATGTCAATTTCCTACAAAGCGAGATCGAGCAGGTGGATTTTATGAAAGTTTACACGGTCTGAAACACCCGAAAATGCAAGGATTGCACTCCAAAGTGTCGCGGTCTCCTTAGAGCTTGTCTCGGTCGATTTTGCTCGATGTTAATTTCATTCAAATCGGGATCGAACAAGTGGATTTTATGAAAGTTTGCCCGAAGAATCACATCGAAGACACCTTTGGATTGCCCTCGTAAGTGTTGTCGGTCTTGTTGGAGCTTGTTTGGACGATTTCGTTTTGATGATAATTTCATGCAAATCGGGATCGAACAAGTGGATTTTATGAAAGTTTGCTCGAAGAAACACTCGAAGACACCGGATTGCCCTCGTAAGTGTTGTCGGTCTTGTTGGAGCTTGTTTAGTTCGATTTAAGCTTTGATGTTAACCGTACAAATAGAGATCTGAGCAGTGGATTTTATGAAAGTTTGCAGGAGAAACACTCGAAAATGCAGCGGATTGCACTCCTAAGTGTTTCGGTCTCATTAGAGCTTGTTTAAGCTTGATTTCACTCGATGTTAAGTTCATTCAAATCGGGACCGAACAAGGGGATTTTATGAAAGTTTGCCTGAAGAAACACTCACGAAGACACTGCGGATTGCCCTCGTAAGTGTTGTAGGTCTTGTTTGAGCTTGTTTCATCGATTTAGCTTTCAAGTCAATTTCCTACAAAGCGAGATCGAGCAGGTGGATTTTATGAAAGTTTACACGGTCTGAAACACCCGAAAATGCAAAGATTGCACTCCAAAGTGTCGCGGTCTCCTTAGAGCTTGTCTCGATCGATTTTGCTCGATGTTAATTTCATTCAAATCGGGATCGAACAAGTGGATTTTATGAAAGTTTGCCGAAGAAGAATCACATCGAAGACACCTTTGGATTGCCCTCGTAAGTGTTGTCGGTCTTGTTGGAGCTTGTTTGGACGATTTCGTTTTGATGATAATTTCATGCAAATCGGGATCGAACAAGTGGATTTTATGAAAGTTTGCTCGAAGAAACACTCGAAGACACACGGATTGCCCTCGTAAGTGTTGTCGGTCTTGTTGGAGCTTGTTTAGTTCGATTTAAGCTTTGATGTTAACCGTACAAATAGAGATCTGAGCAGTGGATTTTATGAAAGTTTGCAGGAGAAACACTCGAAAATGCAGCGGATTGCACTCCTAAGTGTTGCGGTCTCATTAGAGCTTGTTTAAGCTTGATTTCACTCGATGTTAAGTTCATTCAAATCGGGACCGAACAAGGGATTTTATGAAAGTTTGCCTGAAAAAACACTCACGAAGACACGGATTGCCCTCGTAAGTGTTGTAGGTCTTGTTTGAGCTTGTTTCATCGATTTAGCTTTCAAGTCAATTTCCTACAAAGCGAGATCGAGCAGGTGGATTTTATGAAAGTTTACACGGTCTGAAACACCGAAAATGCAAAGATTGCACTCCAAAGTGTCGCGGTCTCCTTAGAGCTTGTCTCGGTCGATTTTGCTCGATGTTAATTTCATTCAAATCGGGATCGAACAAGTGGATTTTATGAAAGTTTGCCCGAAGAATCACATCGAAGACACCTTTGGATTGCCCTCGTAAGTGTTGTCGGTCTTGTTGGAGCTTGTTTGGACGATTTCGTTTGATGATAATTTCATGCAAATCGGGATCGAACAAGTGGATTTTATGAAAGTTTGCTCGAAGAGAAACACTCGAAGACACTGCGGATTGCCCTCGTAAGTGTTGTCGGTCTTGTTGGAGCTTGTTTAGTTCGATTTAGCTTTGATGTTAACCGTACAAATAGAGATCTGAGCAATTGGATTTTATGAAAGTTTGCAGGAGAAACACTCGAAAATGCAGCGGATTGCACTCCTAAGTGTTGCGGTCTCATTAGAGCTTGTTTAAGCTTGATTTCACTCGATGTTAAGTTCATTCAAATCGGGACCCGAACAAGGGGATTTGATGAAAGTTTGCCCTGAAGAAACACTCTGAAGACACACGGATTGCCCTCGTAAGTGTTGTAGGTCTTGTTTGAGCTTCTTTCATCGATTTAGCTTTCAAGTCAATTTCCTACAAAGCGAGATCGAGCAGGTGGATTTTATGAAAGTTTACACGGTCTGAAACACCCGAAAATGCAAAGGATTGCACTCCAAAGTGTCGCGGTCTCCTTAGAGCTTGTCTCGGTCGATTTTGCTCGATGTTAATTTCATTCAAATCGGGATCGAACAAGTGGATTTTATGAAAGTTTGCCCGAAGAAGAATCACATCGAAGACACCTTTGGATTGCCCTCGTAAGTGTTGTCGGTCTTGTTGGAGCTTGTTTGGACGATTTCGTTTTGATGATAATTTCATGCAAATCGGGATCGAACAAGTGGATTTTATGAAAGTTTGCTCGAAGAAACACTCGAAGAGACACCGGATTGCCCTCGTAAGTGTTGTCGGTCTTGTTGGAGCTTGTTTAGATTCGATTTAGCTTTGATGTTAACCGTACAAATAGAGATCTGAGCAGGTGGATTTTATGAAAGTTTGCGGAGAAACACTCGAAAATGCAGCGGATTGCACTCCTAAGTGTTTCGGTCTCATTAGAGCTTGTTTAAGCTTGATTTCACTCGATGTTAAGTTCATTCAAATCGGGACCGAACAAGGGATTTTATGAAAGTTTGCCTGAAGAAAAACACTCGAAGACACACGGATTGCCCTCGTAAGTGTTGTAGGTCTTGTTTGAGCTTGTTTCATCGATTTAGCTTTCAAGTCAATTTCCTACAAAGCGAGATCGAGCAAGTGGATTTTATGAAAGTTTACACGGTCTGAAACACCCGAAAATGCAAAGATTGCACTCCAAAGTGTCGCGGTCTCCTTAGAGCTTGTCTCGGTCGATTTTGCCTCGATGTTAATTTCATTCAAATCGGGATCGAACAAGTGGATTTTATGAAAGTTTGCCCGAAGAATCACATCGAAGACACCTTTGGATTGCCCTCGTAAGTGTTGTCGGTCTTGTTGGAGCTTGTTTGGACGATTTCGTTTGATGATAATTTCATGCAAATCGGGATCGAACAAGTGGATTTTATGAAAGTTTGCTCAGAAGAAACACTCGAAGACACACGGATTGCCCTCGTAAGTGTTGTCGGTCTTGTTGGAGCTTGTTTAGATTCGATTTGCTTTGATGTTAACCGTACAAATAGAGATCTGAGCAGGTGGATTTTATGAAAGTTTGCAGGAGAAACACTCGAAAATGCAGCGGATTGCACTCCTAAGTGTTTCGGTCTCATTAGAGCTTGTTTAAGCTTGATTTCACTCGATGTTAAGTTCATTCAAATCGGGACCGAACAAGGGATTTTATGAAAGTTTGCCTGAAGAAACACTCGAAGACACACGGATTGCCCTCGTAAGTGTTGTAGGTCTTGTTTGAGCTTGTTTCATCGATTTAGCTTTCAAGTCAATTTCCTACAAAGCGAGATCGAGCAAGTGGATTTTATGAAAGTTTACACGGTCTGAAACACCCGAAAATGCAAAGATTGCACTCCAAAGTGTCGCGGTCTCCTTAGAGCTTGTCTCGGTCGATTTTGCTCGATGTTAATTTCATTCAAATCGGGATCGAACAAGTGGATTTTATGAAAGTTTGCCCGAAGAATCACATCGAAGACACCTTTGGATTGCCCTCGTAAGTGTTGTCGGTCTTGTTGGAGCTTGTTTGGACGATTTCGTTTTGATGATAATTTCATGCAAATCGGGATCGAACAAGTGGATTTTATGAAAGTTTGCTCGAAGAAACACTCGAAGACACCGGATTGCCCTCGTAAGTGTTGTCGGTCTTGTTGGAGCTTGTTTAGATTCGATTTAGCTTTGATGTTAACCGTACAAATAGAGATCGAGCAGGTGGATTTTATGAAAGTTTGCAGGAGAAACACTCGAAAATGCAGCGGATTGCACTCCTAAGTGTTCGGTCTCATTAGAGCTTGTTTAAGCTTGATTTCACTCGATGTTAAGTTCATTCAAATCGGGACCGAACAAGGGATTTTATGAAAGTTTGCCTGAAGAAACACACTCGAAGACACGGATTGCCCTCGTAAGTGTTGTAGGTCTTGTTTGAGCTTGTTTCATCGATTTAGCTTTCATGTCAATTTCCTACAAAGCGAGATCGAGCAGGTGGATTTTATGAAAGTTTACACGGTCTGAAACACCCGAAAATGCAAAGATTGCACTCCAAAGTGTCGCGGTCTCCTTAGAGCTTGTCTCGGTCGATTTTGCTCGATGTTAATTTCATTCAAATCGGGATCGAACAAGTGGATTTTATGAAAGTTTGCCCGAAGAGAATCACATCGAAGACACCTTTGGATTGCCCTCGTAAGTGTTGTCGGTCTTGTTGGAGCTTGTTTGGACGATTTCGTTTTGATGATAATTTCATGCAAATCGGGATCGAACAAGTGGATTTTATGAAAGTTTGCTCGAAGAAACACTCGAAGACCTGCGGATTGCCCTCGTAAGTGTTGTCGGTCTTGTTGGAGCTTGTTTACGTTCGATTTAAGCTTTGATGTTAACCGTACAAATAGAGATCGAGCAGGTGGATTTTATGAAAGTTTGCAGGAGAAACACTCGAAAATGCAGCGGATTGCACTCCTAAGTGTTGCGGTCTCATTAGAGCTTGTTTAAGCTTGATTTCACTCGATGTTAAGTTCATTCAAATCGGGACCGAACAAGGGATTTTATGAAAGTTTGCCTGAAGAAACACTCACGAAGACACACGGATTGCCCTCGTAAGTGTTGTAGGTCTTGTTTGAGCTTGTTTCATCGATTTAGCTTTCAAGTCAATTTCCTACAAAGCGAGATCGAGCAGTGGATTTTATGAAAGTTTACACGGTCTGAAACACCGAAAATGCAAAGATTGCACTCCAAAGTGTCGCGGTCTCCTTAGAGCTTGTCTCGGTCGATTTTGCTCGATGTTAATTTCATTCAAATCGGGATCGAACAAGTGGATTTTATGAAAGTTTGCCCGAAGAATCACATCGAAGACACCTTTGGATTGCCCTCGTAAGTGTTGTCGGTCTTGTTGGAGCTTGTTTGGACGATTTCGTTTTGATGATAATTTCATGCAAATCGGGATCGAACAAGTGGATTTTATGAAAGTTTGCTCGAAGAAACACTCGAAGACACACGGATTGCCCTCGTAAGTGTTGTCGGTCTTGTTGGAGCTTGTTTAGTTCGATTTAGCTTTGGCGTTAACCGTACAAATAGAGATCTGAGCAAGTGGATTTTATGAAAGTTTGCACGGAGAAACACTCGAAAATGCAGCGGATTGCACTCCTAAGTGTTCGGTCTCATTAGAGCTTGTTTAAGCTTGATTTCACTCGATGTTAAGTTCATTCAAATCGGGACCGAACAAGGGATTTTATGAAAGTTTGCCTGAAGAAAAACACTCACGAAGACACGGATTGCCCTCGTAAGTGTTGTAGGTCTTGTTTGAGCTTGTTTCATCGATTTAGCTTTCAAGTCAATTTCCTACAAAGCGAGATCGAGCAGGTGGATTTTATGAAAGTTTACACGGTCTGAAACACCAAAATGCAAAGATTGCACTCCAAAGTGTCGCCGGTCTCCTTAGAGCTTGTCTCGGTCGATTTTGCTCGATGTTAATTTCATTCAAATCGGGATCGAACAAGTGGATTTTATGAAAGTTTGCCCGAGAGAATCACATCGAAGACACCTTTGGATTGCCCTCGTAAGTGTTGTCGGTCTTGTTGGAGCTTGTTTGGACGATTTCGTTTGATGATAATTTCATGCAAATCGGGATCGAACAAGTGGATTTTATGAAAGTTTGCTCGAAGAAACACTCAGAAGACACGGAGTGCCCTCGTAAGTGTTGTCGGTCTTGTTGGAGCTTGTTTGGTTCGATTTAGCTTTGATGTTAACCGTACAAATAGAGATCTGAGCAGTGGATTTTATGAAAGTTTGCAGGAGAAACACTCGAAAATGCAGCGGATTGCACTCCTAAGTGTTTCGGTCTCATTAGAGCTTGTTTAAGCTTGATTTCACTCGATGTTAAGTTCATTCAAATCGGGACCGAACAAGGGGATTTTATGAAAGTTTGCCTGAAGAAACACTCACGAAGACACGGATTGCCCTCGTAAGTGTTGTAGGTCTTGTTTGAGCTTGTTTCATCGATTTAGCTTTCAAGTCAATTTCCTACAAAAGCGAGATCGAGCAGGTGGATTTTATGAAAGTTTACACGGTCTGAAACACCCGAAAATGCAAAGGATTGCACTCCAAAGTGTCGCCGGTCTCCTTAGAGCTTGTCTCGATCGATTTTGCTCGATGTTAATTTCATTCAAATCGGGATCGAACAAGTGGATTTTATGAAAGTTTGCCCGAAGAGAATCACATCGAAGACACCTTTGGATTGCCCTCGTAAGTGTTGTCGGTCTTGTTGGAGCTTGTTTGGACGATTTCGTTTTGATGATAATTTCATGCAAATCGGGATCGAACAAGTGGATTTTATGAAAGTTTGCTCGAAGAAACACTCGAAGACACGGATTGCCCTCGTAAGTGTTGTCGGTCTTGTTGGAGCTTGTTTAGTTCGATTTAAGCTTTGATGTTAACCGTACAAATAGAGATCTCGAGCAGGTGGATTTTATGAAAGTTTGCACGGAGAAACACTCGAAAATGCAGCGGATTGCACTCTAAGTGTTGCGGTCTCATTAGAGCTTGTTTAAGCTTGATTTCACTCGATGTTAAGTTCATTCAAATCGGGACCGAACAAGGGATTTTATGAAAGTTTGCCTGAAGAAAACACTCGAAGACACGGATTGCCCTCGTAAGTGTTGTAGGTCTTGTTTGAGCTTGTTTCATCGATTTAGCTTTCAAGTCAATTTCCTACAAAGCGAGATCGAGCAGGTGGATTTTATGAAAGTTTACACGGTCTGAAAACACCGAAAATGCAAAGATTGCACTCCAAAGTGTCGCCGGTCTCCTTAGAGCTTGTCTCGGTCGATTTTGCTCGATGTTAATTTCATTCAAATCGGGATCGAACAAGTGGATTTTATGAAAGTTTGCCCGAAGAATCACATCGAAGACACCTTTGGATTGCCCTCGTAAGTGTTGTCGGTCTTGTTGGAGCTTGTTTGGACGATTTCGTTTGATGATAATTTCATGCAAATCGGGATCGAACAAGTGGATTTTATGAAAGTTTGCTCGAAGAAACACTCGAAGACACACGGATTGCCCTCGTAAGTGTTGTCGGTCTTGTTGGAGCTTGTTTAGTTCGATTTAGCTTTGATGTTAACCGTACAAATAGAGATCTGAGCAGGTGGATTTTATGAAAGTTTGCACGGAGAAACACTCGAAAATGCAGCGGATTGCACTCCTAAGTGTTTCGGTCTCATTAGAGCTTGTTTAAGCTTGATTTCACTCGATGTTAAGTTCATTCAAATCGGGACCGAACAAGGGGATTTTATGAAAGTTTGCCTGAAGAAACACTCGAAGACACACGGATTGCCCTCGTAAGTGTTGTAGGTCTTGTTTGAGCTTGTTTCATCGATTTAGCTTTCAAGTCAATTTCCTACAAAAGCGAGATCGAGCAGGTGGATTTTATGAAAGTTTACACGGTCTGAAACACCGAAAATGCAAAGGATTGCACTCCAAAGTGTCGCGGTCTCCTTAGAGCTTGTCTCGATCGATTTTGCTCGATGTTAATTTCATTCAAATCGGGATCGAACAAGTGGATTTTATGAAAGTTTGCCCGAGAGAATCACATCGAAGACACCTTTGGATTGCCCTCGTAAGTGTTGTCGGTCTTGTTGGAGCTTGTTTGGACGATTTCGTTTTGATGATAATTTCATGCAAATCGGGATCGAACAAGTGGATTTTATGAAAGTTTGCTCGAAGAAACACTCGAAGACACACGGATTGCCCTCGTAAGTGTTGTCGGTCTTGTTGGAGCTTGTTTAGTTCGATTTAGCTTTGATGTTAACCGTACAAATAGAGATCTGAGCAAGTGGATTTTATGAAAGTTTGCACGGAGAAACACTCGAAAATGCAGCGGATTGCACTCCTAAGTGTTTCGGTCTCATTAGAGCTTGTTTAAGCTTGATTTCACTCGATGTTAAGTTCATTCAAATCGGGACCCGAACAAGGGGATTTATGAAAGTTTGCCTGAAGAAAAACACTCGAAGACACGGATTGCCCTCGTAAGTGTTGTAGGTCTTGTTTGAGCTTGTTTCATCGATTTAGCTTTCAAGTCAATTTCCTACAAAGCGAGATCGAGCAAGTGGATTTTATGAAAGTTTACACGGTCTGAAACACCGAAAATGCAAAGATTGCACTCCAAAGTGTCGCGGTCTCCTTAGAGCTTGTCTCGGTCGATTTTGCTCGATGTTAATTTCATTCAAATCGGGATCGAACAAGTGGATTTTATGAAAGTTTGCCCGAAGAGAATCACATCGAAGACACCTTTGGATTGCCCTCGTAAGTGTTGTCGGTCTTGTTGGAGCTTGTTTGGACGATTTCGTTTTGATGATAATTTCATGCAAATCGGGATCGAACAAGTGGATTTTATGAAAGTTTGCTCAGAAGAAACACTCGAAAACACTGCGGATTGCCCTCGTAAGTGTTGTCGGTCTTGTTGGAGCTTGTTTGGTTCGATTTAGCTTTGATGTTAACCGTACAAATAGAGATCGAGAGCAGTGGATTTTATGAAAGTTTGCCGGAGAAACACTCGAAAATGCAGCGGATTGCACTCCTAAGTGTTTCGGTCTCATTAGAGCTTGTTTAAGCTTGATTTCACTCGATGTTAAGTTCATTCAAATCGGGACCCGAACAAGGGATTTTATGAAAGTTTGCCTGAAGAAAACACTCACGAAGACACGGATTGCCCTCGTAAGTGTTGTAGGTCTTGTTTGAGCTTGTTTCATCGATTTAGCTTTCATGTCAATTTCCTACAAAGCGAGATCGAGCAAGTGGATTTTATGAAAGTTTACACGGTCTGAAACACACCGAAAATGCAGGATTGCACTCCAAAGTGTCGCGGTCTCCTTAGAGCTTGTCTCGGTCGATTTTGCTCGATGTTAATTTCATTCAAATCGGGATCGAACAAGTGGATTTTATGAAAGTTTGCCCGAAGAATCACACTCGAAGACACCTTTGGATTGCCCTCGTAAGTGTTGTCGGTCTTGTTGGAGCTTGTTTGAGCGATTTCGTTTTGATGATAATTTCATGCAAATCGGATTTCGAACAAGTGGATTTTATGAAAGTTTGCTCGAGAAAACACTCGAAACACGGGATTGCCCTCGAGTGTTGTCGGTCTTGTTGGAGCTTGCAATTCGATTTTTTATGTTAACCGTACAAAGAGATTGAGCAATTGGATTTTATGAAAGTTTGCACGGAGAAACACTCGAAAATGCAGCGGATTGCACTCCTAAGTGTTTCGGTCTCATTAGAGCTTGTTTAAGCTTGATTTCACTCGATGTTAAGTTCATTCAAATCGGGACCGAACAAGGGATTTTATGAAAGTTTGCCTGAAAGAAACACTCACGAAGACACCGGATTGCCCTCGTAAGTGTTGTAGGTCTTGTTTGAGCTTGTTTCATCGATTTAGCTTTCAAGTCAATTTCCTACAAAAGCGAGATCGAGCAGGTGGATTTTTTGAAAGTTTACACCGGTGCGAAACACCCCGAAAATGCAAAGGATTGCACTCCAAAGTGTCGCCGGTCTCCTTAGAGCTTGTCTCGGTCGATTTTGCTCGATGTTAATTTCATTCAAATCGGGATCGAACAAGTGGATTTTATGAAAGTTTGCCCGAAGAATCACATCGAAGACACCTTTGGATTGCCCTCGTAAGTGTTGTCGGTCTTGTTGGAGCTTGTTTGGACGATTTCGTTTTGATGATAATTTCATGCAAATCGGGATCGAACAAGTGGATTTTATGAAAGTTTGCTCGAAGAAACACTCGAAGACACTGCCGGATTGCCCTCGTAAGTGTTGTCGGTCTTGTTGGAGCTTGTTTAGATTCGATTTAAGCTTTGATGTTAACCGTACAAATAGAGATCTGAGCAGGTGGATTTTATGAAAGTTTGCGGAGAAACACTCGAAAATGCAGCGGATTGCACTCCTAAGTGTTCGGTCTCATTAGAGCTTGTTTAGCTTGATTTCACTCGATGTTAAGTTCATTCAAATCGGGACCGAACAAGGGATTTTATGAAAGTTTGCCTGAAAAAAAACACTCGACGAAGACTGCGGATTGCCCTCGTAAGTGTTGTAGGTCTTGTTTGAGCTTGTTTCATCGATTTAGCTTTCAAGTCAATTTCCTACAAAAGCGAGATCGAGCAGGTGGATTTTATGAAAGTTTACACGGTCTGAAACACCCGAAAATGCAAAGGATTGCACTCCAAAGTGTCGCGGTCTCCTTAGAGCTTGTCTCGGTCGATTTTGCTCGATGTTAATTTCATTCAAATCGGGATCGAACAAGTGGATTTTATGAAAGTTTGCCCGAAGAATCACATCGAAGACACCTTTGGATTGCCCTCGTAAGTGTTGTCGGTCTTGTTGGAGCTTGTTTGGACGATTTCGTTTGATGATAATTTCATGCAAATCGGGATCGAACAAGTGGATTTTATGAAAGTTTGCTCGAAGAAACACTCGAAGACACTGGGATTGCCCTCGTAAGTGTTGTCGGTCTTGTTGGAGCTTGTTTCGTTCGATTTAAGCTTTGGATGTTAACCGTACAAATAGAGATCTGAGCAAGTGGATTTTATGAAAGTTTGCAGGAGAAACACTCGAAAATGCAGCGGATTGCACTCCTAAGTGTTCGGTCTCATTAGAGCTTGTTTAAGCTTGATTTCACTCGATGTTAAGTTCATTCAAATCGGGACCGAACAAAGGGATTTTATGAAAGTTTGCCTGAAGAAACACTCACGAAGACACGGATTGCCCTCGTAAGTGTTGTAGGTCTTGTTTGAGCTTGTTTCATCGATTTAGCTTTCAAGTCAATTTCCTACAAAAGCGAGATCGAGCAGGTGGATTTTATGAAAGTTTACACGGTCTGAAACACCGAAAATGCAAGGATTGCACTCCAAAGTGTCGCGGTCTCCTTAGAGCTTGTCTCGGTCGATTTTGCTCGATGTTAATTTCATTCAAATCGGGATCGAACAAGTGGATTTTATGAAAGTTTGCCCGAAGAGAATCACATCGAAGACACCTTTGGATTGCCCTCGTAAGTGTTGTCGGTCTTGTTGGAGCTTGTTTGGACGATTTCGTTTGATGATAATTTCATGCAAATCGGGATCGAACAAGTGGATTTTATGAAAGTTTGCTCGAAGAAACACTCAGAACACACGGGATTGCCCTCGTAAGTGTTGTCGGTCTTGTTGGAGCTTGTTTAGTTCGATTTAGCTTTGATGTTAACCGTACAAATAGAGATCTGAGCAAGGTGGATTTTATGAAAGTTTGCAGGAGAAACACTCGAAAATGCAGCGGATTGCACTCCTAAGTGTTTCGGTCTCATTAGAGCTTGTTTAAGCTTGATTTCACTCGATGTTAAGTTCATTCAAATCGGGACCGAACAAGGGATTTTATGAAAGTTTGCCTGAAGAAACACTCTCGAAGACACACGGATTGCCCTCGTAAGTGTTGTAGGTCTTGTTTGAGCTTGTTTCATCGATTTAGCTTTCAAGTCAATTTCCTACAAAGCGAGATCGAGCAGGTGGATTTTATGAAAGTTTACACGGTCTGAAACACCCGAAAATGCAAAGATTGCACTCCAAAGTGTCGCGGTCTCCTTAGAGCTTGTCTCGGTCGATTTTGCTCGATGTTAATTTCATTCAAATCGGGATCGAACAAGTGGATTTTATGAAAGTTTGCCCGAAGAGAATCACATCGAAGACACCTTTGGATTGCCCTCGTAAGTGTTGTCGGTCTTGTTGGAGCTTGTTTGGACGATTTCGTTTTGATGATAATTTCATGCAAATCGGGATCGAACAAGTGGATTTTATGAAAGTTTGCTCGAAGAAACACTCAGAAGACACACGGATGTGCCCTCGTAAGTGTTGTCGGTCTTGTTGGAGCTTGTTTAGTTCGATTTAGCTTTGCGTTAACCGTACAAATAGAGATCTGAGCAGGTGGATTTTATGAAAGTTTGCAGGAGAAACACTCGAAAATGCAGCGGATTGCACTCCTAAGTGTTGCGGTCTCATTAGAGCTTGTTTAAGCTTGATTTCACTCGATGTTAAGTTCATTCAAATCGGGACCGAACAAGGGGATTTTATGAAAGTTTGCCTGAAGAAGAAACACTCGAAGACACACGGATTGCCCTCGTAAGTGTTGTAGGTCTTGTTTGAGCTTGTTTCATCGATTTAGCTTTCAAGTCAATTTCCTACAAAGCGAGATCGAGCAGGTGGATTTTATGAAAGTTTACACGGTCTGAAACACCCGAAAATGCAAGGATTGCACTCCAAAGTGTCGCGGTCTCCTTAGAGCTTGTCTCGGTCGATTTTGCTCGATGTTAATTTCATTCAAATCGGGATCGAACAAGTGGATTTTATGAAAGTTTGCCCGAAGAATCACATCGAAGACACCTTTGGATTGCCCTCGTAAGTGTTGTCGGTCTTGTTGGAGCTTGTTTGGACGATTTCGTTTTGATGATAATTTCATGCAAATCGGGATCGAACAAGTGGATTTTATGAAAGTTTGCTCGAAGAAACACTCAGAAGACACGGATTGCCCTCGTAAGTGTTGTCGGTCTTGTTGGAGCTTGTTTAGTTCGATTTAGCTTTGGCGTTAACCGTACAAATAGAGATCTGAGCAGGTGGATTTTATGAAAGTTTGCACGGAGAAACACTCGAAAATGCAATGGATTGCACTCCTAAGTGTTTCGGTCTCATTAGAGCTTGTTTAAGCTTGATTTCACTCGATGTTAAGTTCATTCAAATCGGGACCCGAACAAGGGATTTTATGAAAGTTTGCCTGAAGAAAACACTACGAAGACACGGATTGCCCTCGTAAGTGTTGTAGGTCTTGTTTGAGCTTGTTTCATCGATTTAGCTTTCAAGTCAATTTCCTACAAAAGCGAGATCGAGCAGGTGGATTTTATGAAAGTTTACACGGTCTGAAACACCCGAAAATGCAAAGATTGCACTCCAAAGTGTCGCCGGTCTCCTTAGAGCTTGTCTCGATCGATTTTGCTCGATGTTAATTTCATTCAAATCGGGATCGAACAAGTGGATTTTATGAAAGTTTGCCCGAAGAATCACATCGAAGACACCTTTGGATTGCCCTCGTAAGTGTTGTCGGTCTTGTTGGAGCTTGTTTGGACGATTTCGTTTGATGATAATTTCATGCAAATCGGGATCGAACAAGTGGATTTTATGAAAGTTTGCTCGAAGAAACACTCGAAGACACCTGACGGATTGCCCTCGTAAGTGTTGTCGGTCTTGTTGGAGCTTGTTTAGTTCGATTTCGCTTTGATGTTAACCGTACAAATAGAGATCTGAGCAAGTGGATTTTATGAAAGTTTGCAGGAGAAACACTCGAAAATGCAGCGGATTGCACTCCTAAGTGTTTCGGTCTCATTAGAGCTTGTTTAAGCTTGATTTCACTCGATGTTAAGTTCATTCAAATCGGGACCGAACAAGGGGATTTTATGAAAGTTTGCCTGAAGAAACACTCTCGAAGACACGGATTGCCCTCGTAAGTGTTGTAGGTCTTGTTTGAGCTTGTTTCATCGATTTAGCTTTCAAGTCAATTTCCTACAAAGCGAGATCGAGCAGGTGGATTTTATGAAAGTTTACACGGTCTGAAACACCCGAAAATGCAAAGGATTGCACTCCAAAGTGTCGCGGTCTCCTTAGAGCTTGTCTCGGTCGATTTTGCTCACGATGTTAATTTCATTCAAATCGGGATCGAACAAGTGGATTTTATGAAAGTTTGCCCGAAGAATCACATCGAAGACACCTTTGGATTGCCCTCGTAAGTGTTGTCGGTCTTGTTGGAGCTTGTTTGGACGATTTCGTTTGATGATAATTTCATGCAAATCGGGATCGAACAAGTGGATTTTATGAAAGTTTGCTCGAAGAAACACTCAGAAGACACGGATTGCCCTCGTAAGTGTTGTCGGTCTTGTTGGAGCTTGTTTAGTTCGATTTAAGCTTTGGCGTTAACCGTACAAATAGAGATCTGAGCAGGTGGATTTTATGAAAGTTTGCAGGAGAAACACTCGAAAATGCAGCGGATTGCACTCCTAAGTGTTTCGGTCTCATTAGAGCTTGTTTAAGCGATTTCACTCGATGTTAAGTTCATTCAAATCGGGACCGAACAAGGGATTTTATGAAAGTTTGCCTGAAGAAACACTCACGAAGACACGGATTGCCCTCGTAAGTGTTGTAGGTCTTGTTTGAGCTTGTTTCATCGATTTAGCTTTCATGTCAATTTCCTACAAAGCGAGATCGAGCAATTGGATTTTATGAAAGTTTACACGGTCTGAAACACCCGAAAATGCAAAGATTGCACTCCAAAGTGTCGCGGTCTCCTTAGAGCTTGTCTCGGTCGATTTTGCTCGATGTTAATTTCATTCAAATCGGGATCGAACAAGTGGATTTTATGAAAGTTTGCCCGAAGAATCACATCGAAGACACTTTGGATTGCCCTCGTAAGTGTTGTCGGTCTTGTTGGAGCTTGTTTGGACGATTTCGTTTTGATGATAATTTCATGCAAATCGGGATCGAACAAGTGGATTTTATGAAAGTTTGCTCGAAGAAACACTCGAAGACACTGCGGATTGCCCTCGTAAGTGTTGTCGGTCTTGTTGGAGCTTGTTTAGTTCGATTTAAGCTTTGATGTTAACCGTACAAATAGAGATCTGAGCAGGTGGATTTTATGAAAGTTTGCAGGGAGAAACACTCAGAAAATGCAGCGGATTGCACTCCTAAGTGTTTCGGTCTCATTAGAGCTTGTTTAAGCTTGATTTCACTCGATGTTAAGTTCATTCAAATCGGGACCCGAACAAAGGGATTTTATGAAAGTTTGCCTGAAGAAACACTCACGAAGACACGGATTGCCCTCGTAAGTGTTGTAGGTCTTGTTTGAGCTTGTTTCATCGATTTAGCTTTCAAGTCAATTTCCTACAAAGCGAGATCGAGCAGGTGGATTTTATGAAAGTTTACACGGTCTGAAACACCCGAAAATGCAAAGATTGCACTCCAAAGTGTCGCGGTCTCCTTAGAGCTTGTCTCGGTCGATTTTGCTCGATGTTAATTTCATTCAAATCGGGATCCGAACAAGTGGATTTTATGAAAGTTTGCCCCCGAAGAATCACATCGAAGACACCTTTGGATTGCCCTCGTAAGTGTTGTCGGTCTTGTTGGAGCTTGTTTGGACGATTTCGTTTTGATGATAATTTCATGCAAATCGGGATCGAACAAGTGGATTTTATGAAAGTTTGCTCGAAAGAAACACTCGAAGACACTGCCGGATTGCCCTCGTAAGTGTTGTCGGTCTTGTTGGAGCTTGTTTAGATTCGATTTAGCTTTGATGTTAACCGTACAAATAGAGATCTGAGCAGTGGATTTTATGAAAGTTTGCAGGAGAAACACTCGAAAATGCAGCGGATTGCACTCCTAAGTGTTTCGGTCTCATTAGAGCTTGTTTAAGCTTGATTTCACTCGATGTTAAGTTCATTCAAATCGGGACCGAACAAGGGATTTTATGAAAGTTTGCCCGAAGAAAAACACTCGAAGACACACGGATTGCCCTCGTAAGTGTTGTAGGTCTTGTTTGAGCTTGTTTCATCGATTTAGCTTTCATGTCAATTTCCTACAAAGCGAGATCGAGCAGGTGGATTTTATGAAAGTTTACACCGGTGCGAAACACCCGAAAATGCAAAGGATTGCACTCCAAAGTGTTGCCGGTCTCCTTAGAGCTTGTCTCGGTCGATTTTGCTCTGATGTTAATTTCATTCAAATCGGGATCCGAACAAGTGGATTTTATGAAAGTTTGCCCCGAAGAGAATCACATCGAAGACACCCTGGATTGCCCTCGTAAGTGTTGTCGGTCTTGTTGGAGCTTGTTTCGGACGATTTCGTTTTGATGATAATTTCATGCAAATCGGGATCGAACAAGTGGATTTTATGAAAGTTTGCTCGAAGAAACACTCGAAGAAACACTGCCCTCGTAAGTGTTGTCGGTCTTGTTGGAGCTTGTTTTGTTCGATTTAAGCTTTGATGTTAACCGTACAAATAGTGATTGAGCAGTGGATTCTATGAAAGTTTGGAGAAACACTCGAAAATGCAGCGGATTGCACTCCTAAGTGTTCGGTCTCATTAGAGCTTGTTTAAGCTTGATTTCACTCGATGTTAAGTTCATTCAAATCGGGACCGAACAAGTGGATTTTATGAAAGTTTGCCCGAAGAAACACTCGAAGACACACGGATTGCCCTCGTAAGTGTTGTAGGTCTTGTTTGAGCTTGTTTCATCGATTTAGCTTTCAAGTCAATTTCCGTACAAAGCGAGATCGAGCAATTGGATTTTATGAAAGTTTACACGGTCTGAAACACCGAAAATGCAAAGGATTGCACTCCAAAGTGTCGTCGGTCTCCTTAGAGCTTGTCTCATCGATTTTGCTCGATGTTAATTTCATTCAAATCGGGATCGAACAAGTGGATTTTATGAAAGTTTGCCCGAAGAATCACATCGAAGACTGCTTTGGATTGCCCTCGTAAGTGTTGTCGGTCTTGTTGGAGCTTGTTTGGACGATTTCGTTTTGATGATAATTTCATGCAAATCGGGATCGAACAAGTGGATTTTATGAAAGTTTGCTCGAAGAGAAACACTCGAACACACGGATTGCCCTCGTAAGTGTTGTCGGTCTTGTTGGAGCTTGTTTAGTTCGATTTAGCTTTGATGTTAACCGTACAAATAGAGATCTGAGCAGGTGGATTTTATGAAAGTTTGCACGGAGAAACACTCGAAAATGCAGCGGATTGCACTCCTAAGTGTTTCGGTCTCATTAGAGCTTGTTTAAGCTTGATTTCACTCGATGTTAAGTTCATTCAAATCGGGACCGAACAAGGGATTTTATGAAAGTTTGCCCGAAGAGAAACACTCACGAAGACACACGGATTGCCCTCGTAAGTGTTGTAGGTCTTGTTTGAGCTTGTTTCATCGATTTAGCTTTCAAGTCAATTTCCTACAAAGCGAGATCGAGCAGGTGGATTTTATGAAAGTTTACACGGTCTGAAACACCCGAAAATGCAAAGATTGCACTCCAAAGTGTCGCGGTCTCCTTAGAGCTTGTCTCGATCGATTTTGCTCGATGTTAATTTCATTCAAATCGGGATCGAACAAGTGGATTTTATGAAAGTTTGCCCGAAAGAATCACATCGAAGACACCTTTGGATTGCCCTCGTAAGTGTTGTCGGTCTTGTTGGAGCTTGTTTGGACGATTTCGTTTTGATGATAATTTCATGCAAATCGGGATCGAACAAGTGGATTTTATGAAAGTTTGCTCGAAGAAACACTCGAAGACCTGGATTGCCCTCGTAAGTGTTGTCGGTCTTGTTGGAGCTTGTTTAGTTCGATTTCGCTTTGATGTTAACCGTACAAATAGAGATCTGAGCAGGTGGATTTTATGAAAGTTTGCAGGAGAAACACTCGAGAAAATGCAGCGGATTGCACTCCTAAGTGTTTCGGTCTCATTAGAGCTTGTTTAAGCTTGATTTCACTCGATGTTAAGTTCATTCAAATCGGGACCCGAACAAGGGATTTTATGAAAGTTTGCCTGAAGAAACACTCTCGAAGACACCGGATTGCCCTCGTAAGTGTTGTAGGTCTTGTTTGAGCTTGTTTCATCGATTTAGCTTTCAAGTCAATTTCCTACAAAAGCGAGATCGAGCAGGTGGATTTTATGAAAGTTTTTTTTCCTTTCTTTTTCCCCCCCGGGGAATTTTTTGGGCCCCTTTTTGGGGTTTTTTTCCCCAAAATTTTTAAAAAATTTTTAGGGGTTTTTTAAGTAAAAAATTTTTGGGGAAAATTTGGGGCTTTGGGCCCCTTTAAAAATTTTTGGGCCCCCAAAAAAAACCGGGGGGGGGGTTTTTCTTTTTTTTAAAACCCTCTTATTTTTTAAACTTTAATTTTTCCGGGGGTTTTTGGTTTTTTTCCCCAAAAATTTTTAATTTTTTTGGGGGAAAAATTTTTTCCCGGGGTTTTTTTTCCCGGTTAAAAAATTTTAAACCCCGGGCCTTTTAAAAAAAATTTGGGGGTTTTTTGGGCTTTAAATTTTTTGGGTTTTTTAAAAAAGGGGGGAAAACCCCTTAAGGGGAAAGGGGTTTTCCCCCCGGGGGTTTTTGGGGGTTTTTTAAATTCCTTTTTTTTTTTTTTAATTTTCCCCAAATTTAAAAAAGGGGGAAAAAGGAAGAAAGGTTTGGTTTTTGGGGGGGAAGGGGAAATTTTTTTTAAAAATTTTTTTTTTTTTTTTTGTTTTTTATTTGGGGTTTTTTTTTTTTGGGGGGGGATTTTTTTTAAAAAAAAATTTTTTTTTTTTTTTTTGGTTTCCCCCTTAATTTTGTGTTTTGGCCGGCCCTTTTGGGCCCCCCGGGTTTAAACCCCAAAATTTTGAAAAATTTAATGGAAGGTTTTTTCCCTTTTTTTAAAGGGCCCCCAAATTTTTTTTGGAATTTTTGGGTTTTAAAACCCCCCGGGGAAACCCCCTTTTCCCCTTTTTGGGGGGGGTTTTTTTTTGGGGGGCCAAAATTTCGGCCCTTTTTTTTGGGTTTTTTTTGGGGGTTTTTTTTTGGGGAAAAGGGTTTTTTTTTCCCCTTTTAAATTTTTGGGAAAAGGGGGGCCCCCAAAAAGGGGGGGGGAAAAAAGGTTCCCCCGGGGGGGTTTTTTCCTTTGGGAAACCCGGAAAAAAATTTTTTTTTTTTTTTTTGGTTTGGGCTTTTCCAAAAAAAAAAACCCCCCCTTTAAAAAAAATTTTTTTTTGGGGAAACCAAAATTAAAAAAAAAAAAGGGGGGGGGGGAAAAATTTTTTCCAAAATTTTTTTTTTTTTGGGGAAAATTAAAATTTTTTTTCCCTCTTTTTTTTTTGGGGGTTGTTTGGGAAAATTTGGGTTTTGGAAATTTCCCCCCAAAAACCGGGATTTTTAAAGGTGGGGGCCCCCCGGGGGAAAGGGTTTTGGGTTTTAATTTCAACCCTTGGGGGGGAAATTTTTAAAAAGGGGAAATTTATTAAATTTTTTTTGGGGGGAAAACCCCCTCCAAGGGGGGTTTTTTTTTTTTTTTTAAATTTTTTTTAAAAAAAAATTTTTTTGGTTTTTTTTTAAAAAAAAAAGGCCCCTTTTTTGGCCCTTTTTTTTTTGGGGGGCCCTTAACCCTTTAAAAAAATTTTTTTTGGGGCCTTTGGGGAAAAAAATGCGGGTTTGGGTTAAAAAGGGGTTCCTTTTGGTTTTTAAAATTCCGAGTTAAAAAAAGGGGGGGAAAAGGGAAATTTTGGAAAATTTTTTTTTTAAAAAAAAAAAAATAAATTTTTTTTTTTTTGGTTTCCCTTTTAAATTTCAAAAAATTTAAAAAAAAATTTTTTTTAATTTAAAAAAATTTTTTGGGGGGTTTTTCCCTTTTTTCCGGGATTTTGGGAAATGTTTAATTTCTTTCAAATTCGGGAATCCGAACGGTGGATTTTATGAAAGTTTGGGAGAACCTAAAGACACCGGAATTTGCCCTCGTAAGTGTTGTGGGTTTGTTGGAGCTTGTTTGGCGATTTAAATTTTGGGTTAATTTAGAAATGGGAATCCGAACAATTGGATTTTAAAGTTTGCCGGAAGAAACACTCAAAAGCACCGGTTTGCCCTCCTAAGTTTTTCGGTTTTTAAACTTGTTTAGGTTGATTTAACTTTGGGTTAACCCATTCAAATGGGACCCGAACAAGGGATTTTATGAAAGTTTGCCGGAAAACACTCGAAAACAGCGGATTGCCCTCTAAGTGTTTGGTCTTTTTGAGCTTTTTAACGATTTAGGTTTTAAGTTCAATTTAAATCGGCCGAACCCAAGGGATTTTATGAAAGTTTCCTGAAAAACACCCAAAATTTGGATTGCATTCCAAAGTTTGCGGTCTTTTGGAGCTTGTTTGGAGATTTGGATGTTAATTTCATTAAAATCGGGATCCGAACAAGTGGATTTTATGAAAGTTTGCCGAAGAAACACTCAAGACACCGCCGGGCCCTCGTAAGTGTTGTCGGGTTTTTGGAAGCTTGTTTGGCGATTTTGCTTTCTTGAAAATGGGATCGAACAATTGGATTTTATGAAAGTTTTAGGAAGAAACACTCCGGAAAACGGAAAGCCCTCCTAAGTGTTTGGCCTTTTTGGAGCATGTTTAAGCGATTTCCTTTGGGTTAACCCATTCAAATGGGAATCGAACAAGTGGATTTTATGAAATTTGGGAGAAACACTCGAAAACAAGGATTGCCCTCCTTAAGTGTTCGGCTTTAACTTGAAGCAATTTTGAAAGAACTTCTTCTGAAACCCAAATTTGATGGGTTTTAGCACCAAGAACACCGATGTAATTTGGGAGTTTAGGGCTTTCCCGGTAAAATAAGTACAGGTGGAATTTTATATTTGGGGCCTAAAGCGGATTGCCCCTTAAGGTTTGGGTTCATTCTTTTTAGATTCCCGTTTTTATTAAATAGGGAGAAAGGGGTTAAATTTTGAAAGCCTTTAAACAGGATTCCCTATTGGGTTTTATCTTGAGCTTTAAATTTGGTTTAATTCAATTTATCCCAAACCGTCGACTGGATTTTTTAAATTTAAGGGTTCCTTCTTTCAGCTTTTTGGCCCTAATTGTTTTTCATTAAACGGGATCCAAGTTATTTTATTGGAAAGGTTTGGTGAAGGGAACATAAACATTTATTCCCTTAAGTGTTGTGGGTCTTGTTGGAGCTTGTTTGGGACGATTTCTTTTGATGATAATTTCATGCAAATCGGGATCGAACAAGTGGATTTTAAAGTTTGCTCGAAAAACACTCGAAACAGGGGGCCCTCGTAAGTATTTCGGTTTTGTTGGAGCTTGTTTGTTCGATTTAACTGGCGTTAACCGTACAAATAGAATCCGACAATTGGATTTTATGAAAGGTTTGCCGGGGGAAAACTCCAAAAATGCAGCGGATTGCACTCCTAAGTGTTTCGGTCCATTAGAGCTTTTTGCGTTTCATTTGATGTTAATTTCTTCAAATCGGGACCCGAACAAGGGGATTTTATGAAAGTTTGCCCTGAAAACACTCTGAAGACACCGGATTGCCCTTGTAAGTTTTGGTCTTGTTTGGAGCTTGTTTAATTTGTTTTAATAATTTCATAAAACGGGATCGAACAAGTGGATTTTATGAAAGTTTCTCGAAACACCCAAAAACAAATTGCCCTCCAAAGTGTTGCGGTTTTTGGAGCTTTGGTTTTTCCGATTTAATTTCTTCCAAAATGGGATCCGAACAATTGGATTTTTGAAAGTTTGGAAGAAACACTCGGAAAATGGGGATTGCCCTCCTAAGTGTTTGGTCTTTTGGAGCTTGTTTAAGCGATTTCCTTTGATGTTAATTTCATTAAATCGGGATCGAACAAGTGGATTTTATGAAGGTTTGCCCGAAAACACTCGAAGACCTTTATTGGTCTTTTAAGGCGTTTGTTTAAAAAATTTAAAAGAAAAGAATTGTGGCCAGGGGAAATTTTAAAGGAAAGTTTCGGAGAAACCTCCTGGAAAATCCTGTTTGCCTTTAAGTGGTTTAGGTTCCATTAGAGTTCTTTTTTAAGGTCCCTTCCTTTATATAATTGAGGGGTTAAATTGAGCCTTATTGGATTTGAAATTGGGTTTTATTTGAAGTGAATTGGTTTGGAACAATTTGGTGTTGGTTTCTTTTCTAAGGCCTACACCAAGGCTTTGTTGGAACCTTGAGTTTGCAATTAAAGATCCAAATTTGGGATTTTGGGGAATAATATTGAAATTATTTGTGGGCTTGTTGGAAAGGTTTTCCGTTTTGATGGTTTTCAGCCGGGTGCAAGGGTTTCTGGTTTGGGCCGGAAGGAAACCCGAAGACCTGCCGGGCCCTCGGAAGGTCGGGGTTGGGGAGTTGATTTGCGGGGCGTTAACCGAAGAAATAAGGAAGGAAATTGGATTTGGTTTGCAAAGGTACAATTAGGGGCCGTTTGGATTTCCTCAGTTAAGGTTAAACGGGCCAAAGGTTTTATGGGCCCTAAAAGGCAAGAAGACCCATTTTGTGTGTTGGGTTTGGGTTTAACCCTTGCTGTTTAGTTTGGGTCAATTTCCTACCCAGATGAGGTGGTTTTAGGGTTTGGGGAAACCCCAAAATGGAAAGGTTGCCCCAAAAGGGTGGGGGTCCTCCTTAAGGTTGTTGGCTTTCCTTGAGTTTTTCCAAACATAAAAGTGGGTTTTGAAATTTCCCAATCAAAAATTTCTTTAACATTTATTGTGAATTTTTCGGCTTTTACTTTGTTTTACTTTGTTTTAAATTTAGCCATTTCCGCGGGATTTTAAATTTTCCAAAAACATTCAGAAGGACCTCCCTCCTTTTGTGGTCTTGGGGGTTTTTAGTTGTTCTTTTGGTTTTAACCTCTTTTGGCACTTTTTGAAAGTTTGAAGGAAATCACTTTTCCTTTCAAGTTTAGGTTCTATTAGACTTGTTTCTTTTTACGGTTATATTTGATTTTAGAAAAAATTGAAAATATTTTGGATTTTTGGAAATTGGAGGATTTAATAATTGGTTTGAAAAATTTTTGGAGTTTGGTTGCCTTTTTATGTTTGAGGGAAAAGGGCCCCAAATTTTGTCGAAAGTTTTGGATTCTTGTATTTTGGATTTATGTGAAATTTTTCCTTTCTTTGGATTTTTGATCTAAAATTTGGTAAGTTCCAGACTACACTCAAGGGAAAAATTGCCAAATTTGGGAGGCAGCAGGGCCCACCAAGAAATTAAGGAAAGGAAAATTCTGCTTTTGGCTTTTCAAAAGGGGACTTTTGTGGTTCTTGGTTGTTCTTTTAAAAAAAGAATTATTTGGGTTTTGGGTTCCCTTTATTTGGTTGAAAACCCAGGTTTTGGGTTGAAAATCCTCAAATAAATTTATGGATCCTCCTCCTTGAAGGGAGTTCCCATTAGTTTGCCCTAAGTCGTTTAGGTTTTCTTTCTTTTGGAATTTAAACCATTTTCTTTAGTTTCTTTCAAATTTTTTGGTTGGATTTCTTTAAAATTCTAATTTGCCAATT
Source organism: Guadua angustifolia (assembly GCA_036346375.1). Taxonomy (NCBI): domain Eukaryota; kingdom Viridiplantae; phylum Streptophyta; class Magnoliopsida; order Poales; family Poaceae; genus Guadua; species Guadua angustifolia. The sequence continues at coordinate 44,746,322 of CM070507.1, read as the reverse complement.
TACCCCCCCTTCTGTTTGGAATTTTGATTTTCAATTGGTTTAATCTCTTTTGCCTCTTTATTAAGGAATCTTTTCCAAGGTTCTTCAAGAAGCCCTTGGCGAAGGAAAAAAAATTAAAAATCCCATTTTTGGGTTGATTTTCCTTTTGGAAGTCCTTGGGGAATCCTATACTTCTGTTGGGAAAAATTTGGGTTCCATGGGTTCCCGGTTTAGGGCGCCATGGGGAAAAAAATTTCGTTGAATTCGCTGGCTGGAACATTTTATGAGGTTTTAACATGGATTTGATCTAAAATTTTTAACCGCTTCCGCCCACATTTGGGAAAAATTGATTTTTACCAGAGGCCCACCAACCTCCCAAATTAAAAGACCTGAAAGCGAAAGGACGGTTTTCAACCTTTTAGAAAAAAATTTGAAAACCCTTTTTGGTTGAAAACCAGGTTTTGGTTGGTTTAATTTTGGATTACCTTAAGGGAGTTCCGGTTGTTATCCCTTCATTCGGGGCAATTTGGGCCCGGTTTTTCTTGGAGTTTTGGGTTGGAGATTTGGGAAAATTACCACCATTCAAACCCCCCCCGTTGTTGAACCTTCAATTGGCGGGCTTTTTGCCTCTTCCCATAGATTTGCCGGTTCTCAAAGAAATTGGCGAGGCTTTTCCACCAATCCCATTTTCCTTTGATTTTCCTTTTGGAATTTCCCAATGGGTTTTCTCCTCCTCTTTGAGTGGAAAGGAAGCTCCGATTTCCAGTGAACGTCTTGGCGGAAAAAAATATTTACAAAGGTAGGAAAAGAGGTTGGCCATGATACTGCCAGTTTTGGCCCCCCAATTTGGGAAACCCAAAGGTTAAGAGGCAAAAACCCGGTGGGGGAAACGACTACCAACAAAGAACCGCCCGGTGGGTTCATGAAGGCGGTGGGAAATTTTAACCTCCAGAACGGGAATCCTCCTTTCCACGCGGCCTTTCGCCTTTGCCTTGGGTTGAATAAACCCCTCCGGAACCCGGAGGACCATGGGCGGGGCAGGATGACCATAAAGGGAAGAAAACCGGCGGGCTTTGGCAATCCCATTGGGGCCCTTTGAATTTTCCGACTTTCAGGTTTTTCCTTGCCCGGAGAGGTTAAATCGGGATTTGGGGAAAAGAGTTTGGTTTGTTGCTCGGTTTTTTCGAATGAGGGAAGAATTTGGCTTTCCTGCCGAGGGGTGGAAAATTGAACAAACCCTTTTGGGGAAAGGCTTCGGTGGTTTGGGCAAAGACCTCCAAAAAAACCTTTATTCCTTAAGGAAGTTGCCTTTAATTCTCCAAAAAATTTCTTTTTGGTTCGGGACATCAACCTTTGAGGAGCTTTAAACCAATGTTAAAGAATTCCTCGTTCATGGGGAGAATTAGTTCTTGGGAATTTCTGGATTTGGGAAGGAGTTTGTTTGGATTTTCTGGTTTTTCCCTAAAGGAGATTCTTTTGGTTTTTTATCGAGCCCCGTTGATTTTCCTTTGGGATTTTAGGAGACTTGGTAAAATTGGTTTTGAAAATTTACCAAAGTTGCCATGATCTTAATTAATTTGGTTTGCCCAAACTCGATAAGTTTAAAACTTTTGTCCTCCGACATGGAAGTTAGTTCTTGGTTTCTAATTTGGGAATCCCGTGTGATTTTACACTAGAGACTTTTAAATGGTTTGTTTCGGCCTGATTCTCCTCGGAAGGAAGGTTTTGGTCCTTGGTTTTTGATATTTTTGGGGATTTTTGGGTTTTTCCCAAACCTCAAGGATGAAAGACTTTTTCTCCTTGAATTGGAAGTAGGTTTTGTTTCTATTGATCCGGTGCACTGGAATTTCCTGGCCTTGGGTGGTAAGCACGATTCCAAGAATTTTTTTTGAGGGTTTTACTATTTTGGGTTTTTTAAGCCTAAGGTTCTTTCTCCACTTGGGAAAGGGTAGGTTGGAAAGGAAGGAATAGGGCCACTTTGAGATTCGGGGATTAAAATTAGTTTGTGTCCTAGGAATTTTGGGAAATTTTAAGGCTTAAACCTTGTCATGTTTCCAATCGCGTTTTCTTGAGACACATTTGCATCGCACTTCTTATGAGTTGATGTATGGAAACCGGTGTTTTTTTTTAGCGTTTTTGGTTGCAAGTGTTTCATCTTGAAGTCAGTAACCTAGATAAGTTTGAGTCTCGTTCTTGATGGTATTTTTGGGTTTACTCGACATCTTCTGTAGCATAAGTGCAGGTTGTGATGCGAATAGGATCATAGAGACACGAGGCGTGACCTTTGATGAGGCTAGCCAGTGCTAGACCGATATTTGAGCTCTTCTTATCCCTCAAGAGACCATCTTTGTAGAGGATGAATGGGAGATGATGGTGTTCCACGATCCGATATCCTCTTCACTGAGGTGCCTCCTATTTCCATTTACCTCGGGATGATCGGCCTTTGTCTTGAGACTCTCCTTGAGGTGGCTCTGTTCCTACCTCTTCTCCTCAAGAGGGAGGCCACTCTTAACAGTCCTCCACACAATTACGTTCTCACCCCTGGCGGATCATTGGTGATCTATTTGGGCTGGCGGCTCAAAATCAGGCCTTATCTTCTTTCTGCCTTCCTCGCCTTTGTTGCCTCTTTGGCCAAAGGGATGTTACTCATGCATTATCCGATGAATCGGGATTAATGCTATGCATGAGGCTGGAAAACTTTGGAAGGAACAAGTTTGGCGACTTGGAAACCCCATCTAGTCATATTGTCATTGGGACCAAGTGGGTGTTCAAAAACAAGCAGTGAGGATGGGGTTGGTTCCTTAACAAAGGCTAGGCTAGTTGCAAGGGGCTTCACTCCGAGTTGAGGTCTTGACTTTGAGGACCTTTGCCAGCTGACTAGGCGATTAGAATCCCTTGCATTCTCTGCATCCAGGGCTTCAAGGTCTATCAAATGGATCTCAAGAGTGCATTTCTCAATGGCTCCATTGAGGAAGAGGTGTATGTCAAGCAACCTCCGGTTTGAGAACCCAAATACGAACCATGTCTACAAGCTTTCCAAAGCCTTGTATGGACTTGAGCCCGGAAGCTTGGTATGAGGGCAAGTCCTATCTTCTCGATCATGCTTTCAAAATGGGTATAGTAGATAAAACTCAATTCATCGGACACGGTTCTCATTTCCTTCTCGTCCATTTATGTGGGCGATATTATCTTTTCTCAACTTAGTCTCTTGTGTCTCATTTTTCTAATGTAATGAGCCAATTTGAATGAGTATGATGGGTGAGTTGAGTTACTTCCTCGGCTTCCAAATCAAGGGACCTCGGGGGAACTTTTCTGCACCAAGGTAAGTATACTCGGGACCTCTGAGGGGTTTGATATAACGATGGAAAGCCTTTTGATGACTCCTATGGCCTGCCCTGGTCCTTGAGCCCGATGAGGATGGTGAGCTTCTTGATCAAAAAGGGTTTGAACATGATTGGCTCTCTCTTGTATCTTCTTGTCTCCGGGGAACATACACTTTCTTGTGTTTATGCGCTCCTTCAGTTCTCCTCCTCTCTCCATCCTAGGCGGTGGCGCATCTTTAAATACCTTGAGCTACCATTGACTATGGTATCTGGTACTCTTCTTCCTCTTGTCTATCCCTTAGAGCCTTTTGATCTTGACTTTCTTTTTTGGGATAGATAGGAAAAACCCGGCACTTGCCAATTCATTGGCACTTCTCTTGTTTCTTGGTCATCTAAAAGCGGTCAGGTCCCGATCCCTTCGGGCGGTATATTCTTTTGACCCGATTCTTTGTGGGTGCTTGGATGAGATCGACCTTGCGGGACTTTGGGTTAGAGACGAAGTGTTCCACTTTTACGTGATAACACTTCTACTATTTGCATTGCCAGAACCCGGTCGGCACTCCGGAAACACATTGATATTAGATATCACTTCCTTAGAGACCACGTGGAGAAACATAGTGCTTGGTTTGAAAGTGACCACCGGTTGGCGATATCTTTACCAAGCCTTTGGATAGCTCTAGGTTTGTTGCCTTGAGGGTGAGCTTGGAGTTATGTGTTTTTGTGAGGGTTGAATCTGTATATAATGTATTATATTTTTCAATTTTTCCTTTTTCTTTTGTTATTGCTCGGGTGCTTATGGGTTTTATTCCTTAGAGTTATGAGTTCTCCTCCTTAGACTTCTAGCATGCTTTGCATGGACCTCTCATCTTGTGCTTTAGGTTTGCTATCATGTTAATTGGCTTGTTCTCTCTTCTCTCTAGGTTGAGTTCCCTCCTTTTCTTATAAGTCTAGCGGTGTTGGGCCCCTGGTGAGGAGTGAATTGCACTCCTTAGTTAGGGATCTGAGGTGCTTTCCTATGTTAGTCATTGGGGAAGATGAGGGCGGTCGAGCCATAGTGTTCTCTACCATCTTTTCTATACTCTATAGCCACTCATTCGATTTCTTGACTTCTTCCCTCCATTACTGTTTACGGCTTTTTGAGTTCTTTTCGATCTTTCTTGAGCTTAATCTTGCTAATAACTCAATTTGAACCAAATTTGTGCTTAAAATGAAATCACTTGTTGAGGGGTTTAGAATCTGTCTCATGCATTGCATATAGACTTGATCTTTCATTTTATGAGCTTTGTCTATTATGCAAATGATCCATGTTTCATTTTATACACCTGCTATATTATGAAAATTACTTGCTTAGATATGTCCAAGTTCATTTATCTTGCTAAGCTTACAAAAATTGAAAAAAGGCGTTAAAAAAAACTTGATAAACATGTTGGTTTACTTGTCAAGTTTCTTCTCTAGGTGTTTTCCATGATTTGTGAATTCAAATTCTCTAGAGTCCTATAAGCAACTTGGGTGAATCTTGTTTGATCCATACTTGGGTCCTTCCTAAACAAAAAACCAAAATGAAAGTAAAAAAAATTGACTCTTTTTTATTAGACTCAAATTCCTTACAAACCTTCTCATTGCACTTGAGATGAACTTGGAATGGGTTGTTGTATACCAAGATCATTCTCTTAAGATCTCTCTTGAGATGATCGATTATAAAAGTCAATTGCTTTAAAAAAATGCAAAAAAAATATGTGGGTAAAGAATGCAAATAATGTCAAACATTTGCACCCATGTTCTTTCAAAGATTCAAAAATCCATACAATAAAAAAATAGCTGAAAGAACCGTTATTTAAAAAGTGTTGAGTAGGTTGAACTCTAGGTTTTCCATTTGATCCTTTAAACTTTGCTTCTAGTTTTAAAGTAATGACAAGTGTTGCTCATGTTCAATCATGCTAAAAATGACATGATTTTAATTAAATCTTGCTAGCAAAATGTTTATTTTCTTCATTTGGAGTTATTTATAACTTAGCTTGGTGTCATAACTTGTCTTGTTGGTCAAGGATAATCTTCAAAGCTCCATTTACTTGCATAAAAACAACAAAAAAGGGAGAAAAAAATGTCATCTTGATGCCATATTAAAGGAGAAATTGTAGAAAAGGCATCATTTTGCACTTGATTCTTCTTATTTCTTATGATCTTTGTTAATCTTTGCTATCTATCTTCCATAGATCATAAAGTATTTCCGATTTAATTGGTCATGTTTTTATTTTTTTGATCAATTTTGGCTTTGCATTCAAATTGCTTTCTTCTTTTATTCAAACTCAACTTATGCCTTTTCATGTGTTTGTCGTTATACTCATCAAGGGAGATTGAAAGACCATGTGGAGGTCTATCCTGTGTGTGATGAGTAATTGGCAGTATTGAGCTTGGATTGATTTGAAATTGAGTTTGATTTGAAGTGAATTGGATTTGAAGCAATTTGAGTGGGTTGCTTTTTCCTAGTGCTACCACGAGGCGTGTGGGACCAATTGGTGCAATTATGATCGATTAATGATTTTGGATAATCATTGAAAATATTTGTGGGCATTGCTATGGAAAGGTTTTCCTTGTCTTTGATGGTTTTGAGGCGGGGTGCTAGGTCATGGTGGGCGGAATGGCGGGACTAAGGCGAGGCGTCGGAGGTCGAACGGTCGGAGATCGCCGAAGATGGCCGGAGGCAGTGGGCAAGCCAAGAAATAAGAAAGGAGATGATGCTAGCTAGATGCGGCGTGGATCAATGAGGGGTCGGATTGCGGTCTAGTTGATAGGTTAAGCGGGTCTAGGTAGTATGCTTTAAAATGCAAGAAACCGGTATGTGTGTGGGTTTTGGGTTAACCCTTGCATGACTGTGGGTGGGTCAATCCTAGCCCTTAGATGAGTGTCCTAGGGTTGAGGGACTCATCCAAAGGGTGGTTAGGTGGCCGAGGTAGATAAATAGGGGTGGAGGGTGGCCTCCTCCTTGAAATTTGAGTTGCTCCTTTGAGCTTTGCCCACATGAAGTGAGGCTTTGTAAACCTTCCACCAGAAATACAAAGAAATTTCTTTACATTATTGTGAATTTAAATTCAGCATTTACATTATGTCTTTACTTTCAAATTTAAATTCAGCATTTCGTTCGCATTTACTTTCCCCAAATCTACATTCATGCAATTTGGATTTGCCTCCCCTCCTTCTAAATGCTGATCTTGAATGTTTTGAGTGTGTTCATATGGTTTTACATCTCTTTTGCACTCTTTGATTAAGTTGAGATCATCTTTTCTTTCAAGTTCCAGTTCTGTCCAGAACTTGTTCTTCACGCAGCAGTTAGTATTTCATTTTTAGAAAAAAATTAAAAAATCATTTTTGCGTGATTCTTACTGGAGATTGTGCGGGAATCCCATATACATCTGTTGAAAAATTTTGGAGTTCACTTGTTGCACCGTTTGGGCGCCATGAGGTGAAAACCGAGCCCCAAATTTTCTGCTCGAAGTTCCTGACTGTCTGTATTCATAGATTTATGATGATTTTTTTACATGGATTTTTGATCTGAAATTTGGTAGAGAGCTTCACGACTCATCTGCTCATAGGGAGAAAATTTCTCATAATTTTTTGAGCAGCATAAACCCACCAACCTCCTGTTCAAATTAAAGACAGCTTCTGAAAATATCTGCTTTTGCTTTTCTAAAAGAGACTTTTGTGTCTTGGCTTGATCTCTTTTAGAAAAGAAGTATTTGAATTGATTCCTCTTTATTTGGACACTTGAAAACCAGGATTGTGATTGAAAAATCCTCACATATTTTATGGATCTCATCCATGTAAGCTAAGGGATACACATAGTTGTCTAGTCGTTTCCGATTTTTGCGGGTTTTCTTTGAGAACACGGTTTTCATTAGGCGATCTTGTCAAGATTTTGGTTGGAGTATCTTTGGGAAAAATTTATTTGCGACCATTCACCCCCCTCTGTTAGCCATCTCGATCCTTCAATTGGTATCGAGGCGGGTTTTGCTCTTCCATAGATCTTGACCGGTCTCAAAGCCATGGCGACGGACAAATACTCCCAAGCCTCCCATTTTCAATGGAGTTGATTTTCCTTTTGGAAGTCCCGAATGGAGCGTACATCCTTTGCCTAAGGGCTTCCGATGGCGGGGTTTGAAGCTCCGTGGGTTCTGCCGGATGAGGGGTCTTGGCGGAAATATGGGACGTTGAAAAGCGCTAAGACTAAGGAACATCCTTATCGGGGCCTTAGCCATGGTAAATCTGGAATTTCTCCCCCTTCCGCCCAACAGATTTGGGTAACCCTCGATGCTTACCAGGGCACTACTCAAATCAAGACCGTGGCGAGGACGATTCAAGCGAGTACAACAAATTTGAACAACGCCTTTGGTGAGAGTCTCGAGAGTGCTTTGGTCGGTTTACCAAGATTTTGGTGACCTCCGGCGATCGGTTGTATAACCCTCACTCGGACAATGCTCGGCATTTCTTGGCCGCTTCGACCCGGGTTGGGAGATGAAGGTGACCACCATCAAGGACACCACCATTTGTCGACTCGACTCGGGCGGGCTTTATTCCGCCTCGATCAAGACTCATGAGATTGATGTGTCTCCGGAAGGTGAAATCTCTTCGATGGCTTTGGTCACCGATCCCATTGGGTCCTCTTTGGATTTTCTCTTGACTTTGCTTATGGTTTTCTCTCTCCACTCTTTGCGGCGTAGCGATGAAGTGCAGAGCGATTTCCAGGAAAATGAGCTTCTCTTGTCCTCGAAAATTTTCCAATATTTACAAGAGGTGAGAGAGAAAGAAGGCATGATCCTGCCATTGTGGTGGCCCAACCACATTGAACCAAAAGGATTTGGAGAAGGGAAAACGGCGTCGGCGGTTTGGGCAAACGACTACCGACAAAACCGCAACAAAGCCTCCGGTTCATGAGCAGGTGCCGAGAAAAATCCGCAACTTCTACAAGAACAAGAATCTCTTCCACCGGCGTCCTCGCCCCGGCGACATCAACCTCTCGACCGGGAACATGGAAGGCGGCAAGGGATGATCCGAAGAAAGAAAGGCGGCGACTTCTCGGCATGGCTTCATGGCGGCGCCATTGAAGTGGCGACTCCATTTGTCTGGCGACCGGATGAGGTTAAATTCGGATGGGGAAGGAGATGTTTGGATTGTTGACTCGGTTGTTCTCGCCATATTGGGGAGATTCTCGTGGTTCTCTTCCCTAATCCGGCCCCGGTGATGAGTTGATCACTTTTGGGATGCTTCTTGGGTAGAGTCATTGCTAAAAGGTACCATCTGCATTAATGAAAACTTTATTCTTAAGGGCGTTGCCTTAGTGGTAACGCAATATAATTTGCTTTCGTTTCTCGGCTTATCGATGACTCTTTGAGGTAAGCTTTAAAACAATGCTTGTAGAATCCTCGATTCATCGGAAGGTTAGTTTTGGGGATTTCTAGATTTGGGAGAGTCTTTCGTCTGATTTTTTTTTTCTAGAGACTCTCTTGGTGTTTGATTATACGAGTCCGTGATCTCTCCTTCGGCATAGGAGACTTGGTCCGTTGGTTTTGATCATTTGACCAAAGTTAGCGGCGATCTTATTAAGTGGTTTGCCCAAACTCAAGATGGTCAAAGACTTAGTTTCTCTCCTACATGGCAAGATAGTTCTTGTTTCTCATCCTCCGATCCACCTAGTGATGGTGGATGCACCGGGCACTTTTACACATGGACACTATTGGTCGGCTAGGTCTGATCGGGGGAGGAAGTGGTATGTCCTTGTCATTGTAGATGATTTTTGAGGTATTCTTGGGTATTTTTCATGGCCTCGAAGGATGAGACTTTTCTCACCGAGGATTGGTTAGTAGGTTGTCTATTGAGCTCCGGGTGCATTCTGAGCTATCTGTTGTGATAATGGGTTAAACCAGGGTTTCCAAAAATTCCTTTACCCTTTGGAAAGGAAGTTTTAATGGGGGTTTGGTCAAAGGGTTTTAAAGAGGCATAAAGTTTTCTCCTTCCTTTCCCATTCGGTTTTCCCTTTTCGGGGCAAAAATGGGGCCGTTTAGGTTTTGGCCAAAAAGGAAGGAATAGGACCCCTGGTTGGGAGAAATTTGGCCCCGGGCGGATTTTTTCCCCCTTTTAAAGGTCCTATTTCCTTTAGGAATTTGGGATGAGGCCTTTGCCTTGAGTTTCCTTGGAGTTTTTCCTTAACCTTTCTCCTTTTAAGGGTAAGGCCATTTCCTTACGGGTTCCAAAATTGTTTCACCCAAGGCAGTAATTTGATTAATTTGGCTGTTCTTGGGTAAATTTTAGGTTATCCTTCTTCTTGCCTTATCTTGTTTGGTTGGCCTCCTTTTGAGGCCAAGGTGTTAACCATTTGAATTATCCAGAGAATCTTTGGTAATGCAGGATGAGGAGAAAATTTGAGGGAATTTTTGGGGCCTTTTAACCCCCTGGGATAATGGCCTTTGGGACCCCGTTGGGGTTGTTCCAAAACCCCCAAGGGGTGAGGATTTGGGGTTGTTCGGTTCTAACAAGGGTAGGGCTATTTGGCGGGCCTTCAAATCGGTTATTTCTTACTTTGGGCCTTTGGCCTTTTTGACCAAGGGATTTAAATCTCTTTCATTTCTGGATTCAGGGTTAAGCCAAATAAATTTGGGGCCTTAAGGCCCATTTCTAATGGTTCATTGGGACCAAGGGGTTTCAAAACAACCTAGGTTTGGAACCCAAAAACCATGTTGCAAGGGCTTTCCAAACCTTGAGGCTTGACCCTTTAGAGCCTTTGGTATGAAGGGCTTAAATCCTTCTTCTCTCATTAGTTTCAAAATGGGTTAAGATAAATTTTCAATGAGCAAGGTTTCAACCCTCCGGGTTTGGGGCCCAAATTAACTTTGGATGGCTTCATCCCGACTTTGGTTATTTTCCTAAGGTAATAGCAAAATTTGGGAATGATAAAATTAATAAAGAGTTATTATTTCCTTCCAAATTTAAGGGGCCGAATTACTTTTCACCGTTTGTTATTTCAAATTGAATTTGATAAATGAGGAAAGCCTTTGGCTTCCAAATAGGCCTTCAAGGGTCCTTGACCAAGGTAAGGATTGGTTGGCTTTTTGTCAAAGGATTTGAACCTATTGGCCTCTCTCCTTGGTAATTCTTCTTTGTCCGGGAGGAACATAATTTCTTGGGAGCCCTTTCGTTGAGCTTCTCCTCGCGTCTCTCCATGGGCCCGGTGAAAGGCCTCTTTAAATACCTTGAGCTACCTTAATTATCTGGTATTCTTCTTCCTCTTGAAGAGCCTTTTTAAATCTTGGACTTTCTTTGGTTTGGGATAGATAAAAAACACCCACTTTGAATTCATTGGCACTTCTCTTGTTCTTGGTCATCTAAAAGCGGTGAATCGCCTGATCCTCTTGGGGAAAGTATTTCTTGCGGCCGATTCTTTGGCAGTGCTCTTGGATGAGATCGACCTTGCGGGACTTTGGGTTAGAGAATGAAAGTGTTCCACTTTTGTATAACCACTATTTGCATTGCCAGAACCATTCGGCACTCCGGATAGGGATGAAGCGGATAATTTGGATATCAATTTTTTGTCTTTGTTCTTCAATAGGAAACAAATAGGATATAAATTTTCTATCCAAAATTCTTTTTGTGGTGTTGAGCTTATTCAAATTCATACAAAATGAACCTCAAATTCATTATATATTTATTTAAAGATAGAAACAAAATTGGATATCAATGGGATCGGATTAGGATATTTTTCACCTTTTTATTTATGGGAAGCAAATAATTTTTTTTATCTAATTTTATAATCTTATTTTTTTATAATGAGCTTGCTAAAGTGTTAAAAAATGAAAACCAAAATCGTTATATATCTTTAAAAATGTGAATTTGTTAGAATTGGATATCCTTCATTCCTACCTCGGACCAAGCACATTGATATTAGATATCACTTCCTTGAGACCATGTGGGGAGACATAGTGCTTGGTTTTGGTGACCACCGATTGGCGATATCTTTACCAAGCCTTTGGATAGCTCTAGGTTTGTTGCCTTGAGGGTGAGCTTGGAGTTATGTGTTCCCTTTTTATGAGGGAATCGTATATTATGTATAATATTTTATTTTTTTCCTTTCCTTTTGTATTATTCTGGGTGCTTATGGGTTTTATTCCTTAGAGTTATGAGTTCACCTCACTTAGACTTTAATGCTTTGGGACCTCTCATCTTGTGCTTTAGGTTGCTATCATGCTTAATTTTGTTCTCTCTTCTCTCTAGGTTGAGTTCCCTCATAGTCTTATAAGTCTAGCGGTGTTGGGCCCCTGGTGGCAGTCTTGCACTCCTTAGTTTGGGATCTAGAAACGCTTTCCTATGTTAGTCATTGGGGAAGATGAGAAATTCCATAGTGTTCTCTACCATCTTTTCTATACTTACCAACCCAGGTTCCGGGTTTCTTGACTTCTTCCCTCCATTACTGTTTTGGCTTTAATTGGAGTTCTTTTGATCTTTTTGGGCTTAATCTTGTTAATAACTCAATTTGAACCAAATTTGTAAATGGAAATCACTTGTTGAGGGGGTTTGAAATTTCTCATGCATTGCATATAGACTTGATCTTTCATTTTATGAGCTTTTCAATTATCAAATGATCCATGTTTCATTTATACACCATTATTATTAATTGAAAAATTGGCTTAAAGAATTGTCCAAGTTCTTTACTTGTTAAACTTTCCAAAAATTTGGAAAAATGGCTTAAAGAAAAACTTGGGTAAACTTGTTTGCCTTTACTTGGTTTAAATTTCTTCTTAAAGGTGTTTTGCCTTTTTTGTGAAGTCCAAATTCCAAGGGATTCCTATTGCAACTTGGGTTGGAATTTGTTTGACCAAATACCTTGGTTCCTTAATAACTTAACAATTGAAAAATGCAAAAAAATTGGGAAAGTAAAAAGCAAAATTTGACCTTTTTTCGATTAACCAACAATAAAAACCAAAATTTGACTTCTAATTCCCAAATTTGAGATTGAACTTTGGGTTTTATTTGACCAAATCTTTCTTTAAGTTTTCCCTTAATGACAATTTGCTTAGTTCAATTGCTTTAAAAATGCAAAAAAAACTTGTGGGAAAAGAATTTGCAAATTAATGTTCAAACATTTTTGCAAACCCTAATTGTCTTTTTCAAGGAAATTTCAAAGAAAAAATTGCATAAAAAAAAAAAGGGAGAAAAACCTTGGTTGCCCTAATTCCCCAAAGGGTTGAGAAAGGTTTTGCTTTTATTTTCCTTTGATCCTTTTTAAATCTTTGCTTCTATTTCCAAATAATAAAGTTTTCATTTAACTTTGGCATGGTTTTAATTTAAATTTCTTTGAAAATTTTTTTGCATTAAATTGCCTTTCTTTCTTTTTTCCAAATAACTTAGCCTTTTTCATTTGTTTGTTTTCCATAAAATTTAAAGCCCCTTAGGTCATTCCTTGTGGAGAAAAAATTGTATTTGAGCCTTATTATTTGAAGGGAAGGAATTGGAAAAGGCAATTTTGATTTGGTTCTTTTCCTTATTTCCTTAGGACTTTGTTAATCTTTGATTTTTATAATCATTAAAATATTTGTTGGGCCAATTGGTATGTTTAAATTTTCCTTTCTTTGAAATTTGGTTTCTTAAAGGCTTTCTTCTTTAATTCAAATTCAATTAGGGCCCAGGGGTCGGAATCCGGGAAGATTGAAAGGACCAGTGGGGCAACCGGTGGGGGTGATGTAGTAATGGCGTATTGAGGGCCTTGGATTGGGTTAGTTTGATTTAAGGGTTGAATTGGTTTAAAGGCAAAATTTGGTGTTGGGTTTTTTCCCTATGCTTTGGAAGGGGTTCCAGGCCCTTGAAATGCCAATTAGGATCATTAATGGTTTTGGAAATATTAAAATATTTGTGGGGGTTGGCCTTTTGAAAGGTTTTTCCTTTGGCTTTGAATGGTTGAGGGCTTTGTAAATTTCAAGGTACAAAGGAAATTTCACTTAGGGAAAAGGCTTTCAAGGTCAACCATAAATTAAATTCAAGCATTCGGCAACCCAAAAATTAAGAAAGGGATTTGCCTCCCTTTCACTGGATCTTGGGGTGGTTTTGGGTTTTATAGGTTTTACCTTCTTTGATGTTTGGGCTTTAAAACCGTGAAAAAGGGGTTATTGTGGGGTTTTGGGTTATTATGGCTGACCCTTTTGTGAAGTTCCAAATCCTAGTTTAGATGATTTTCCTAGGGTTTTGAGGACTTCATCCAAAATGTATGGGAAAAATTTTATAAATTTGGTGGGAGGGGCCCCCCCCTGAAATTTGAAAGGCCCTTTAAGCCTTTTCCCAAAAGTTTGGGCTTTGGTTAAACCTTTTTAAAAATAAAGAAATTTCTTTTTACATTTAATTGTGAATTTAAAAATTCCCTTTACATTATTTTTACTTTCCATTAATTTAAATTCACATTGTTGCATTTACTTTCTTTTCTTAATTTGAAATTTTTTTGGCCTCCCTTTCCAAATTTGGTTGGGATCTTTGGGAAATTTTTTGGTTCATTGGTTTTACCATCTTTCCTTTTTGTTTCCTTTGGGCTTAACCCATTGAAAAAATTTGGAGCAGTGGAAGTTTGGGGGCCCAAATGAGGGTTCAACCCCAAATTTCCTTTCATTTAACTTTGTTTAAGATTTATGATGTTTTTCTAAATGGGCCTTTTTATTGAAATTTTGTTAGAAAACCTTCAAGACCTCCAATTGCCCTCTAAGGGAGGTTTTTAAATTTTACGAACCCAATCCTTTAAATAAAAAGGATTCGAAAATTGGTTTTTGGTTTTCTAAAAGGACTTTGTGTCGGCCGGTCTTTTTAGAAAAGTTTTGAATTGATTTTCCTCTTTAATTTCATTCAAATAGGGGATTGAAAAATTTTAAAATTTTGGGAATTCACCAGAACAAACACTAGTTGCCCTTCGTTAAGGTTTTGGGTTTCTTGGGAAAGGTTTTTTTGGCGATTTGTTTAAGATTTTTTGGAAATCGGGGAAAAATTTTAAATTTGCCGAAACCATTCAAACCCCCTTTAATTTGCCATTTTGGACCTTGATTCGATTTCCTTTGGCGTTAACCGTACAAATAGAGATCGGTTGGATTTTAAAGTTTGCAGGGGGAAACACTCCAAAATGCGGGATTGCACTCCTAAAATTTCCGGGTCTCATTAGAGCTTGTTTCCGATTTCACTCGATGTTAAGTTCAATTCAAATCGGGACCCGAACAAGGGGATTTTTGAAAGTTTGCCTGAAAAACACTCGAAGAAACCCGGATTGCCCTCGTAAGTGTTGTAGGTCTTGTTTGAGTTGTTTATCGATTTAGCTTTCAAGTCAATTTAAAAAGCGAATCCGAGCAATTGGATTTTGAAAGTTTACGGGCAAACCCAAAAAAAAGGTTGCACTCCAAAGTGTCGCCGGTCTTCCTTAGAGCTTGTCTCGGTCGATTTTGCTCGATGTTAATTTCATTCAAATGGGATCGAAAAGTGGATTTTATGAAAGTTTGGAAAATCACGAAAAACCGGTTGCCCTCGTAAGTGTTTCGGTTTTGTTGGAGCTTGTTTCATTGATTTAAATGGGTTAATTTCTCAAATGGGATCGAACGGTGGATTTTATAAAGTTTGCCGGGAACACTCCAAAAAACGGTTGCCCCTAAAGTGTTTGGTTTTTGGAGCTTGTTTATTGATTTAACTTTGGTTAAGTTACAAATGGGACGAACAAAGGGATTTTATGAAAGTTTGCCCAAAAGAAAACACTCAAAACAGGATTGCCATCTAAAGGTTTGGTCTTTTTGAGCTTGTTTCCTTGATTTACCTTTAAGTTCAATTTAAACGGGACCGAACAAGGGATTTTATGAAAGTTTCCGGGAAACACCGAAAACAGGATTGCCCTCCAAAGTGTTTGGTCTTTTTGAGCTTGTTTCATCGATTTTGCTTTCAAGTTAATTTAATTAAAACGGGATCGAACAAATTGGATTTTAATGAAAGTTTCCCGGAAGGAAACACCGGAAAATGGGATTGCCCTCCAAGTTATGGGTCTTTTGGAGCTTGTTTGGACGATTTTTTGATGTTAATTTCATTCAAATCGGGATCGAAAAGTGGATTTTATGAAAGTTTGCGAAGAAACACTCGAAAAACACGGAGCCCTCGTAAGTGTTTCGGTTTTGTTGGAGCTTGTTTCTTCGATTTAAACTTTAATTAACCGTCCAAAAGAATCTTGACAATTGGATTTTTGGTTTGCAGAAACCTCCAAAATGCCGGTTGCACTCCTTAAAGGTTTGGTCTCATTAGAGCTTGTTTGCATTTCACCCGATGTTAAGTTCATTCAAATCGGGACCGAACAAAGGGATTTTTGAAAGTTTTCCCTTTAAAAAACCTTCGAAGACAGGATTGCCCTCGTAAGGGTATTTGTTTAGTTGTTTCATTCGATTTACCTTTCAAGCTTTAACCCTTACAAAAGGAGATCCGAGCAATTGGATTTTATGAAAGTTTCCGGAAACACCCAAAATGGAAATTGCACTCCAAAGTGTTGGTCTCCTTAGGCTTGTTTAACGATTTTCCTCATGTTAATTTCATTCAAAGGGACGAACAAAGGGGATTTTATGAAAGTTTGCCCGAAAAAACATCGAAGGCAGGGATTGCCCTCGTAAGGTTGTGGTCTTGTTTGGAGCTTGTTTACCGATTTGGTTTTAAGTAATTTAAAATTTCGGGATCGAAAAGTGGATTTTATGAAAGTTTGCCGGCCTGCCACGGTTGCCCTCAAAGTGTTGGGTTTTTGAAATTTTTCGTTCGTTTCTTTAAAGTTAACCTTCCAAATTGGGATCCGAACAAGTGGAATTTTATGAAAGTTTGCCGGAAGAAACACTCCGAAAATCCGGGATTGCCCTCTTGGTGTTTTTGGGTCTTTTGGGCTTGTTTTTGGCGATTTCATTTTGATGTAATTTCATTCCTCGGGATCGAAAATTGGATTTTTGAAAGTTTCTTTAAGCCAAACCTGGATTTCGTAAGTTTGTGGGTTTGTTGGAGTTGTTTCGGTTCAATTTCTTTGGCGTTAACCCGTCAAATAGAAGAAGGTGGATTTTATGAAAGTTTGAAGGAAAACACTTGGGATTGCACTCCTAAATGTTTTCGGTTCATTAGGCTTGTTTGCAGTTTCCTGTGTTAAGTTCATTAAACGGGACCGAACAAGGGATTTTATGAAAGTTTGCCCAAGAAACATCGAAACACTTGCCCTCAAGTGTTGTGGTCTTGTTTGGTTTTTTATTCTTTAAGTTAACCGTACAAAAGAGATCGGGTGGATTTTATGAAATTTTGGGGGAAACAAAATGCAAAGGGATTCACTCCAAAGTTTCGGGTTTCATTAAAGCTTGTTTGGGTTTTCCTCGATGTTTAATTTCTTAAATGGGGAACAAAGGAATTTTATGAAAGTTTCCTAAGAAACACTCCGAAGACACGGGATTGCCCCTAAATGGGTTGGTCTTGTTTGGGCTTGTTTTTCGGTTTATTTTAAGTAATTTCCTCAAAATGGGATCGAAATTGGATTTTATAAAGTTTCTCGGGCCCTCAAAAAATTTGGCCCTCTAAGTGTTGCGGTCTTTGGAGCTTGTTTGGTTAATTTGCTTCAGGTTAACCTTCCAAAGGGAGAACAATTGGATTTTATGAAAGTTTGGAAAGAAACACTCCGAAAATCGGATTGCCCTCCTTTAAATGTTTCGGTCTTTTAAGCTTGTTTAACGATTTCCTTTGATGTTAATTTCATTCAAATGGGACCCGAACAAGGGATTTTATGAAAGTTTGCCCAATTTAAGACACTGGGCCCCTAAGTGTTGTTCTTGTTGGAGCTTTTTTTCAATTTAACTTTGGTTCCGTACAAATAGAATCCGGGTGGATTTTTGAAAGTTTGCCTGGGAGGAAACACTCCGGAAAATGCAGGGTTTACCTCCTAAGGTTTTAGGTTCATTAAAGCTTTTCGCGGTTTCAATCGTGTTAATTATTAAATCGGAAACCCGAACAAAGGGATTTTATGAAAGTTTGCCCGAAAACACTCTGAAGACACGGATTGCCCTCGGTGTTGTTGGTCTTGTTTGAGGCATTGGTTTCTTTGAATTTCGGGATCGAACAAGGTGGATTTTATGAAAGTTTCCCGAAGTCACCAAGAAATGCTAATTGCCCTCTAAGTGTTTCCGGTCTTTTGGAGCTTGTTTAAATCGATTTGTTTGGATGTTAATTTCATTAAATCGGGATCCAACAAGTGGATTTTATGAAAGTTTGCTCAAGGAAACACTGAAGACACCGGATTGCCCTCGTAAATGTTGTCGGTCTTGTTGGAAGCTTTTTGCGATTTAAGTTTTGGGTTAACCTACAAATGGATCGAACAAGTGGATTTTGAAAGTTTGCAAAGAAACACTCAAAAACGCGGTTGCCCTCCTAAGTGTTTGGGTCTTTTGGAGCTTGTTTAAGATTTCCTTTGATGTTAAGTTCAAAAAGGGAGGACGAACAATGGATTTTTGAAAGTTTGCCTGGAAGAAACACTCCGGACCTGCGGTTTGCCCTCCTAAGTGTTTAGGTTTTTTGAGGTTTTTCATCATTTAACTTTTAAGTTCAATTTAAACAAACAACGAACAAGTGGATTTTATGAAAGTTTCCTTGGAAACACCCAAAAAGCAAGGATTCCCTTCGGGGTTTTGAGTTCTTGTTTGGAGGCTTTTTTCATTTAATCGGGTCCCAAAAAAGGTGGAATTTTTTATAAATTTTTCCCGAAAATCCGGTTGAAGACACCTTTAAATTGCCAGAATTTTTCATCTTGGGGTTTTTAAAAGGGTTTGGTTTTGGGGAAATTTCCCTCAAATCGGGATAAACAATTTGGATTTTATAAAAATTTGCTTTCAGGGTTTAAACATAAAGCCCGGATTTGGGTAAAGTGTTTTGGCGGTTTGTTGGGTTCTTTTAAAGTTGATTTAAATTTTTTTAAAATTCATTCCAAAATAAATTTTCATTTTTATGAAATTTTGCAAAAAAAACTGAAAATTCAATTTTATTAATTTGTTTGGTTCAAATTTTTAAGCTTTTGTTTAACAATTTATTTTCATTTTAATTTCTTTCAAATGGGCCCAAAAATGGATTTTGATAAAATTTGCCATTTGAAAAAAACCTTTCGAAGAAACAAATTACCCGTAAAATTTGGAGGTCTTTGTTTAGGATGTTTTTTCAATTTACCTTTCAAAGTTTCAATTTAAAAAGGAAAATCGAAAGTTGGTTTTAATGGGGTTTAAGGGGGAAACATAAAATCAAAGGGACTCCCAAAGTCCTGGATCTATTAGAAGTTGCTGCTTTTACAAGAATAAATGGGGATTTCCGGTTTATTTTAGGGTTTTAAATCTAACGTTAAATTAAAGGCTTAAAGCGCCTTTTAATAAACCGGAGGCAAATTTAATTTGGCCTTTTAATAAATGCCTTGAATCTTACCAAAGCTTTTAAATCCAAATTTCCCTTTATTAAGGTTTTAAACAATTTAGGCCAGGTTTGCCCTGTCGGCGTTTTTTCCACGATTTAATTTAAGTTAAAGCGGGAATTCCAACCAAGGGTTTTATAAAGGGCCCGGGAAAATCCCCGGCAACATTAAATTCCCTTGGTAAGGTGTTTCCGGCTTTTGGTGCCGTTTGAATTATTCTTTTAAGGTAATTTCCAACAAATTTGAAAAAATTGGATTTTTAAATTTTTTGAAAAAAGAAACAAACCCTTTGCAATTTTCGGTCCAAATTTTTATTTTATGATTTTTGTTTAAATTTCAAATTTGGGCCGAAAACAATTTTAGAATTTTGGAAAATTCAAAAATTTTTACCCTCTAATTTTGTGGCTTTTTTAGGTTGTTTTTCGATTTACTTTCAAAGCCAAAAAGAGCCTGGATTTTGGAAAGTTTCGGTCAAAAACCCTTATTGTCCCAATTTTAAAGGGTTTAGAGGTTCGGTTATTTTGCCAAACTTAAATTGGGATCCCAAAAGGGAATAAAATTTGGAAGAATCATCGGTATTGATAATTTTGGCTAATTACCTTTCAATATTTGTTTTGAAAAATTTAAAATCGGGTTGGTGGTTTTAATGGGGTTAAAAGGGAGGAAGGGGCCATTTTTGGATTGTTTGTTCATTTACCACTTAAAGTACAAAAAAAAACTTAAAATTTAGAAGTTTGGACGGAGAAAATTGATGGGTTGACCTCCAAGGGTTCATTGACTTGTTTGATTTTAAATGTTTTGAATTTAGGGAAAAAAGCATTTAAGCCATTGCCCTGTAAAAGGGTTTGGCTTGGGTTAGAGTTTCACGGCAATTTATAAACGTGGAATTATTTTAGAAATTACCTTTCTGGCCCAAATTTTTGCACCAAAGGTAAGCCCCTTCTTTCATTTTTAAGAATTTATTAAAGGTTTGAAAAGGGATTTTATAGGCCCAAATTGAGGGCCGGTGGTTTTGTAAGGTTGTCGGTCGGGATTTTTGCCGATTTGTTTTAATTTTTCAAATCGGGATCGAACAAGTGGATTTTATGAAAGTTTCCGAAAACACCCGAAGACACGGTTGCCCTTAATTTGTTTCGGTCTTGTTGGGCTTGTTTGGCGATTTAATTTGATGTTAAATTTCTACAAATGGGATTGGAACAAGGGGATTTTTGAAAGTTTTTCCAAGGAGAAACACCGAGAAAATGCAGGGCCCTCTAAGTGTTTCGGTCTCATTAGGCTTTTTTGCTTGTTTCCGATGTTAAGTTTATTCAAATCGGGACCCGAACAAGGGATTTTTAAAGTTTGCCTTGGAAAACACTCCAAGACACGGAATTCCCTCGTAAGTGTTGTAGGTCTTGTTTGAGTTGTTTCATCCGATTTAGCTTTCAAGTCAATTTGTACAAAAGCAGATCGAACAATTGGATTTTATGAAAGTTTACGGTCTTGAAAACAAAATTCAAAAGGATTGCACTCCCAAAAGTGTCGGTCTCCTTGATTTCGGTTTTTTTTCGATGTTAATTTCATTCAAATCGGGATCCGAACAAGTGGATTTTGAAAGGTTTGCCCGAAGAGAATTCCCTCCGGAACCTTGGATTTCCCTCTAAGTGTTTGGGTCTTGTTGGAGCTTTTTGGAGATTTGTTTTGATGAAATTTCATCAAATCGGGATCGAACAAGTGGATTTTATGGTTTCTTGAAAGAAACACTCAAGAACCCCGGTTGCCCTCCATGTGGTTTCGGTTTGTTGGAGCTTGTTTGTTCGATTTAAACTTTGGTTAACCGTACAAAAGAATTGAACAGGTTTTATGAAAGTTTGCCGGAGAAACCTCGGAAAATGCAACGGATTGCACTCCTAAGTTTTGGGTCTCATTAGGCTTGTTTAAACAGTTTGCTTTCCGATGTTAAGTTCCTTTAAATCGGGACCCGAACAAAAAGGATTTTGAAATTTGCCACGAAAAACCCTTTTCAAGACACCGGTTGCCCTCGTAAGTGTTGTAGGTCTTGTTTGAGCTTGTTTCATCGATTTACCTTTCAAGTCAATTTAAATTTTGCAAGATCCGAGCAGGGTGGATTTTTGAAAGTTTCAGGTCAAAACACCCAAAAATTGCAAAAAGTTACTTCAAAGTGCGCGGGTCTCCTTTTTGTTAAATTAATTTTGCTCGATGTTAATTTCATTCAAAATGAGATCCGAACAAGTGGATTTTTGAAAGTTTGCCCGAAAGAAAATCTCCCATGGAACCCGGTGGATTTCCTCTAAGTGTTGTGGTTTTTGGAACTTGTTTTAACATTTCGTTTTTGATGATAATTTCATCAAATGGGATCCGAACAAGTGGATTTTATGAAAGTTTCTTAAGAAACACTAAAGACACCGGTTGCCCTGAAGTTGTTTCGGTCTTGTTGGAGCTTGTTTGATTCGATTTTCTTTGATGTTAACCGTACAAATAGAGATTGAGCGGGGGATTTTATGAAAGTTTTAAGGGAGAAACCTCCAAAATCAACGGATTCCCTAAGTGTTTAGGTCTCATTAATCTTGTTTAAGCTTGATTTTTTCGATGTTAAGTTCATTCAAATCGGGACCCGAACAAAGGTTTTGAAAGTTTGCCCAAGAAAACACTCCGAAAACAGGTTGCCCTCTAAGGTTGTTGGTCTTGTTTGAGCTTGTTTCATTCGATTTAGCTTTCAAGTCAATTTCTACAAAAGCGAGATCAAGAATTGGATTTTATGAAAGTTTACGGTCCGGCAAAAATTGCAAGGATTGCCCCAAAGTGCCATGCCTCCTTAGAGCTTGTTCTCGATTTTACTCGATGTTAATTTCATTCAAATCGGGAATCCGAACAAGTGGATTTTATGAAAGTTTGCCAAAAAATCCGCCAAGAACCACTTTGGATTTCGTAATGTTTGGTCTTGTTGGAGTTTGTTTTGGAACGTTTTGATGATAATTTCATACAAATGGGATTGAACAAGTGGATTTTAAGAAATTTCTTGAAGAAACAAATCAAGGACACCTTGGAATTTCCCTAAATGTTTGTCGGTCTTGTTGGACTTGTTTGAATTTCGTTTTGATGTTAACATCGTCAAATAGAAACAAGGATTTATAAAGTTTGCCGGAAAAACCTCCAAAACCGGTTGCCCTCTAAGTGTTGGTCTCTTGTTGGGCTTGTTTGTTGATTTAACTGATGTTAACATTCAAATGGGAGGAACGGGGATTTTTGAAAGTTTGCCGAAGAAAACCTAAAAGGAATTGCCTCTAAGTGTTTGGTCTTTTTAGTTGCTATTTAAGCTTTCTCAATTTAAATTCAAAACGGGACCCGAACAAGGTTTTTTGAAAGTTTAAGGGAAACACCCCCAAGGCAAAGGTTGCCCTCCAAAGTGTTGGGTCTTTTTGAGCTTGTTTTCGATTTTCTTTCAAGTTAATTTCATTCAAATGGGATCCGAACAATTGGATTTTTGAAAGTTTCCTCGAAAACTTAAAACAAAGGATTTCCTCCAAAGTTTGTGGGTTTTTGGAGCTTGTTTGGCTATTTTTTGATGTTAATTTCATTCAAATGGGATCGAACATTGGATTTTATAAAAGTTTGCTCAAAGAACCTCAAAAGAACCGGATTTCCCTCTAAGTGTTTGGTTTGTTGGGCTTGTTTGGGATTTTGGTTTTGATGTTAACCTCAAATGGGATCCGAAAGTGGATTTTATGAAAGTTTGCCAGGAAGAAACACTCCAAAACCCGGGATTGCCCTTCTAAGTGTTTAGTCTTTTAAGCTTGTTTAACAATTTGCTTTGTTAATTTCTTAAAATGGAGACCCGAACAAAGGGATTTTAAAGTTTGCCCGGAAGAAACACTCCAAATGCGGATTGCCCTCCTAAGGTTTTGGTCTTTTGAAGCTTGTTTAATTGATTTACTTTCATGTTAATTTCCTTCAAAAGGGAACCCGAAAAGGGGATTTTATGAAAGTTTCCCGGGAAACATACAAATCCGGATTGCCCTCCAAAGGTTGTTGGCCTTTTTGAGCTTGTTTCTTCGATTTACTTTCATGTTAATTTCCTTCAAAACGGGATCCGAAAAGGTGGATTTTATGAAAGTTTTAGGTCCTGAAAAAAAGGATTGCCTAAAGTGTTGCGGTCTTTTGGAGTTGTTTGGCGATTTCTTTGATGTTAATTTCATTCAAATCGGGATTGAACAAGTGGATTTTTGAAAGTTTGCCTTAAAGAATCAAACCCGGAACCTGGATTTCCCTCGTAAGTGTTGTCGGTCTTGTTGGAGTTGTTTGGAACGATTTTGTTTTGATGATAATTTCATACAAATCGGGATTCCAACAAAGGGATTTTATGAAAGTTTGCCGGAAAACACTCAAAGACACCGGTTGCCCTCGTAAGTGTTGTCGGTTTGTTGGAGCTTGTTTGTTCGATTTAAACTTTTGGTTAACCGTACAAATAGAATTTGAAAGGTTGGATTTTATGAGTTTGGGAGAAAACTCAAAAGGATTGCACTCCTAGTGTTTAATCTATTTGATTTGTTTGGTTTAACTTTGGTGTTAAGTTCATTCAAATCGGGACCCGAACAAGGGTTTTTGAAGTTTGCCCAAAAACACTCCAAGACACTTGCCCTCGTAAGTGTTGTAGGTCTTGTTTGAGCTTGTTTCATCGATTTACTTTCGTCAATTTTTCAAAGCGAGATCGAGCAATTGGATTTTATGAAAGTTTCACGGTCTGCCCCAAAATGCAAAAGTTGCCTCCAAAGTTGCGGGTCTCCTTTAGAACTTGTTCGTCGATTTTGCTCGATGTTAATTTCATTCAAATGGGATCGAACAAGTGGATTTTATAAAGTTTGCCGAAGAATCCATAAAGAACTTGGATTTCCCTCTAAGTGTTGTCGGTTTGTTGGGCTTGTTTGGACATTTCGTTTTGATGATAATTTTCAAATCGGGATCGAACAAGTGGATTTTATAAAAGTTTGCTCAAAGAAACACTTTCGAAGACACTGGGATTGCCCTTAAGTGTTGTTGGTATTGTTTGGAGCTTGTTTCCTTTGATTTGCTTTAAGCTTTAACCCTTTCAAATGAATCCGAGCAATTGGATTTTTGAAAGTTTGCACGGGAAACACTCAAAATCAGCGGATTGCACTCCTAAGTGTTTGGTCTCATTAGAGCTTGTTTCCGATTTCCTCGATGTTAAGTTCATTCAAATCGGGACCGAACAAGGGATTTTATGAAAGTTTGCCCAAGAAACACTCGAAATGGGATTGCCCTTTAAGGTTGTTGGTCTTGTTTGAGCTTGTTTCATTCGATTTAGCTTTCATGTCAATTTCCAACAAAACAAGATCCGAAAGGTGGATTTTATGAAAGTTTACACGGTCCGGCTGAAAATGCAAAGTTTCACTCCAAAGTGTCATGGGCCTCCTTAGGGCTTGTCTCATTCGATTTTCTCGATTTTAATTTCATTCAAATCGGGATCCAAACAATTGGATTTTTTGAAAGTTTGCCAAAAGAATCACATGGAAGACACCCGGATTGCCCTCGTAAAAGGTTGTCGGTCTTGTTGGAAGTTTGTTTGGAGAATTTGTTTTGATGATAATTTCACAAATGGGACAACCAAGGGATTTTATGAAAGGTTTGCTCAAGAAAACACTCAGAAGACACCGGGGGCCCTCGTAAGTGTTGTCGGTTTGTTGGGCTTGTTTAGTTCGATTTGCTTTCGTTAACCGTACAAATAGAGATCTTGAAATTGGATTTTATGAAAGTTTGCGGAGAAACACTCGAAAATGCGCAGTTGCACTCCTTAAGTGTTTCTCATTGGAGCTTGTTTAAGCGTTTCACTCCGGTGTTAAGTTCATTCAAATGGGACCGAAAAGGGATTTTATGAAATTTTGCCCAAAGAAACACTCACGAAGACCCCGGATTGCCCTCGAATTTGTTGTAGGTCTTGTTTGAGCTTGTTTCATTCCGATTTAGCTTTCCTTCAATTTTTACAAACGAGATCCGAGCAATTGGATTTTATGAAAGTTTACCGGCAAACCCCCAAAATAAAGGTTGCACTCCAAAGTGTCGCTTTCCTTCCTTGTTTCGGTCGATTTTTCGATGTTAATTTTTCAAAGGGTCGAACAAGTGGATTTTAAATGTTTGCCAAAAGAATCACCCGAAGACACTTTGGATTGCCCCGTAAGTGTTGTCGGTCTTGTTGGGTTTGTTTGGGCGATTTCGTTTTGATGATAATTTCATGCAAATCGGGATTGAACAAGTGGATTTTTGAAAGTTTGCTCAAAGAAACTCAAGGATGGGCCCTCGTATTTGTCGGTTTTTGGAGCTTGTTTCCTTTTTTAAGGCGTTAACCGGACAAATAGAATCGAAAGGTGGATTTTATGAAATTTTGGGAGAAAACTTCGCGGTTGCACTCCTAAGTGTTTTAATCTCATTAGAGCTTGTTTCCCGATTTATCGGTGTTAAGTTCATTCAAATCGGGAAACTTTTATGAAAGTTTGCCCAAAAAAACACTCTGAAACCCGGGATTGCCCTTTAAGTGTTGTAATTCTTGTTTGAGCTTGTTTCATTCGATTTAGCTTTCAGTCAATTTCCAACAAAACAAGATCCGGCAATTGGATTTTATGAAAGTTTAACGGTCGAAACCCCAAAATGCAAAATTTCACCAAAGTGTCGGGTCTCCTTAGGGCTTGT